>PVJX010006028.1:0-80824 GCA_004027295.1 Dolichotis patagonum | reverse complement strand
GATCTAGAGGTGCCTGTGTAGTGAAAATATTTCTTGAGATGTCTACCCATGATCCCCGCCTCCTGGTCCTTCAGTCAAACATGAGTCTAGGATGGCAGGGAAGGGGCTTTGCAGATGAGATAGAGGTCATCAATTAGTTGACCTTAAAATAGGGAGATTGTTTTGGATTATCTGACTAGGTCCAGCATTATCTCAATAGTCCTTAGTAGCAAACACACACACACACACACACACACACACACACACACACACACATGAAATCAGAAAGATAAGGCAGATAAGAGTGCAGAAAGATCGAAGCCTAAGAACTCAATGTACCATTACCAGCTTAGGAGATGGAGGAACGTGGAGCTCCTCCCAAAGAGAACATCAATTCCCAGGCAGCACAGGCTAACCCAGAAAGTGAGGGGTATTGTTGTGCAGTGTCACAGAAATGAATTCTACCTGTAGTCTGAATGAGATTTGAAGTGGATTCATCCCCACTGTCTAATAGCAGCTTCCTTGCTTAGGCCTTGTGTGACTCTAAGCGAAAGACAAGCAAAGCCACACCATGCTTGATTTTCTGACCTACAAAAACAAATGTTAGTGTTTAAAATCAGTAAGTCTGGCAGCCACAGAAAACTGGCACATGTCCTATTTTCCATTGGAATCACACAGCCTATTTACATTCTTAGCAGCTACTCCAGGAGCTGGTGCCCCTCCGTCACTTGTTAGTGGTAGGGAAAGCTACACGGAATGCCAACTAGGAACCATTTGTCTGTGGTTCACAATTTGAGAATGGGGAGCTATTTCTGTTTGCATTTTTAATGCTCAGTTCCCAATATTTCCCAAAGAGTCAGTTTTTCCAGTGTAGAATCTTGACATGTACTTGATATTTTAGGCTAGAAATCCTGTATTCAACCTCTTTGGTCCTACTTGGGCTGGGGAATGGGACTATTAAGCAAAGAGCAGATCCAACAAGGCCATTACCCCCGAAGCATCTGCACCTATTGCCAGATGCCAAGGGTTGGTCCTCAGAGGCTGTTCTGTGAGGGAAAGGTGCATAGTGGTCTGGCTGGTCCTGCTGAGCAGAGCTGAGGCGCTTGTAAGGCACCAGAGAGCAGAGTGGAACATTGGTCTTCAAGTGGCTTGGGACAAAGGCAAGCTTTTAGGCACTCAGGGACTTTGTATGCAGAAACACAAGACAGAGAACAAGGAAATAAAGAAAGCTGAAAAATTGCAGAATAAATTTAATTGAAGGAACTCGCAAAAAACAAAGGGTCTCATGGTAACTACAGTAATATTAGTGATCACATTTATGGAGGGGGCGCTGTGGGCTGAGCCTGTCAGTCCTCGATGGAGGACTGCGTCCTTAGCCCTCTCAGCAGCCCCAGTCTGCTTCAGGCCCTGCACCAGAATCAGCTGGTGCTGAGAGGAGACGTGGCCCAGGAATTGAACATGCTTCCTTGGTCTTCTCTATTCTCTTACACGTTGGCCCTGTGGTTTCTCCTTCCCACATCTGTCTCTGCTTCCTGGAAACCAACATCTAGATCAAAGAATAGAGCATTACAATCACAATCGCAGCGGTCTTTGTTTTGCAAACAAATTAACAATTAACATGTATATGTTTAATCAATTAACATGTATATGATTATGTTTTTTTCCCCCTGAGGGATGGGGATTGAACCCAGGGTCCTCACACTGAGCTACGTCTCTATCCCTTTTTTATTTTTTTATTCTAAGAATAGGATCTTGTTAAGTTGCCCAGGCTGGGCCCAAATTTGTCATCCTCCTGCTTCAGCCTCCCAAAAGTACTGGGATTATAATGTACACCTTCATACCTGGTTTTGCTCCCCCACCGCATTGTCTTCGTGTTTATCCTTCTCTGTATCCTTTTGGATTCATCGGTTTCTTTTTCTAATTGTAGCTCTGTTTACTATTGACTTGCCATTATTCTTCTGCATAATTTCATAGTAGTTTGTAGGTTGCATAACTTCAGTAGTCTACTAAGAGTGGTATTCACTTCAAATTAAGCAGAAAAATCTCACAACTATGAATTTCATTTATCCTTTAACTGTCTTTTATATGTTCATCTGTGTACACTGCAAGACTCACAGTATGTGATCATTTTTGCTTGAAACAATTATATTTATTTGAAAGAAGTTAATTCAAAAATAGTTTGTTGGCTATCACCAGTTGTTTACCCCTCTGGGGACCTGTCAGTCCTCTTGACAATCAGTTTTCACCTGCCATCGTTTCACTGCGGCCTGAGCAATTTTACTTAGCTTATTTTGTAGTAATGATCTGCTGACCACAAGTTCTGCTATTTTTCATTTTTATGAAGATTATTTTCCTTTTTTTATAAGATATTTTTGCTGCTTATAAAAGTTTGCGTTGGCAACCTTTTTCCTTATTAGCAATTCAAAGATGTTATACTGTCTCTGTCTTTCACTATTTAATGTGAGAAGTTACTGTCATTCAGCTAAGGTCTGTCTAGTTATGTTCCTCCATATTCTCTTGCTTGGGATTCAGTGATCTCTTTGAATAAAAAAAAATTATATCTTTGCCAGATATGTGCAGTTATTAACCTTTATTTTTTCAGCTTGTATCTGCCTCACTTTCTGCTCATCTATCTAATACTGTCTTACAGGTTACTAAAGTGCTGTTTGTTATTCCCCAATGTGATTTCTTTTCTCATTTTCAGATTGCATCATTTTTGTTGATCTATTTTCAAAATCATTGATTTTCTTCTGGTATCTCTCTGCTAAACCTGTCAAATGAATATTTTATATCAGATACTCTTTATTTTCCAGTTCCTAAATTTCCATTTAACTCTGTTGTAATTCCCATTTCCTTGCCATTTTTTAGCTCTCTTGGACTAAAAGCTGGCTTTCCTTAGGTTTTGGAGCATTGCCGTAATAGTTTGCCTGTTATTTCCAGCGCCTGGAACCCCTAAGTGTCGGTCTCTGCTGCTTGGCCATTCTGTTGAGAGCAAGTCATGTTCCCTTCACTCCATATGGCTAAGAAATTTGAAGTACATCTTAACCAATGACTTGCAGATGTTATAGTTCTTTGAAGAATTTTTTTATAATTATGACAAGAGGTTAATGTGGCTGAATTAGAGCTCACATGCTTATATTCAAGGCTATTAGCCTTAGGGAGGCCGCTTGGAGTCTCCCTCATACCCAAATAGTTAATGAGTCAATCAGAAACTTAGGCAGAGTTCCACGTGAAACATATCTGTAGCTTTCACCAAGCAGTGTCCTCTTTGTTCAGAATGCTTTTACGATCACCTTGAAATCTGTTTTCTGGTGGTTCAACCCAGGAGACTGTGAATATAGGTTTTATCTAATCTTTCGCACCTCTGGCATCTGCCCGGTGCTCTGAGGTTCAGTTGGTGATGCCCCCTTTCCTAAGCATTAGTTCATCTCCACCCTCTGCCTGCTTGAATTTTCTCCAGTGCCATCGTATTGGTATACGATCTTTGCAGCTTTTTCTAATAATAGCCATTCCACTATTACAGAAGGTCTTACGATAAAATAAGTATTTATTCACTGAATTATTGAGGGAGTTAATATTTGATGTTATCTGATCTAGGAAATTAAGATTCAGTTGGCGCCTAAACTGAGTAGTGAAGGATGGACAAGACAGCAAGAATTGCTGGAGTTGGTTGGTGTGCACACTTGGCATATGATGAGTGGAAGCTAAAAACACATTGTTATCCTTAGCATACTTCAAAGGGACTTCTACTTTAGAAATCAAATTTATGTCTTATTCAAAGAAAATATGTTTAAATTAATTCTGTATAGGTCTGGGAAAAAAGGAAGGAAGCCAAGCATGGTGCCACACACCTGTGATATCTCACACCTCTAATCACAACACTCTTAAAGCTGAGGCAGGAAGATTTGAAAATTCAAATCCAGGTAGGGCAATTTAGCGATTTAATAAGACCTTATCTCAAGATTTAAAAATTTTTTTTATTTTAAAGGCTGGGGATGGGCCAGGCTTGGTGGCACACATTTCTAACCCCAGCACTAGGGAGGTTGAAGCAGAATTGCTGAAAGTTCAAGAACAGCCTGGGCTATATAGTGAGCTCAGGTCAGCCTGAACTACATAGTGAGACCCTGTCTCAGAAAGACAAAAAAAAAAAAAAAAAAAAAAAGGCTGGGGATGTAACTCAGTGCAAAGTCCCTGGGGTCACATTCCTAGTACTGCGGGGCAGGGCAGAAGGGAAAAAGTAGAAGTCTCAGCTGAAAACTACACACACTTGAATCAGAGGGCTCAGGTTGGTGTCTGAATTCTGCTATCATTTTCTCTATGTCTTGTAAAATCCTCCTAAACTGCATTTTCTCTTTGGTAAAATGAAGGTAAATAACATAGTTTGGATGAAAGAGAAGTAAATAAAAATGTTTGTTGAGTCTCAATCTGAAAGATTTAGATTTTGTTTTCTTGAGCAGGAAACAAAACAGTGCAGGCATTTCAGCACACCTGGCCTGCTCAGTCCTCTTTGTCCCGACTTTAACCCTCCTGCCCCAGGTTATTCTCTCATCAAGCCCTGGCCGTGGGAATTTATGGGGTTTGACAAGGAGAGAAGAGCAAGTCTTCTTCGTCTGTCCCGAAGGATCTGTATCTGAGTAGACAGTGTCAGAGCGGATCAGAAGAAGCTGGAGCAGCAGGCGGGGTGCAGCCTCCAGCAGTGCACAGGGCCTGTGCGCCCTGGAAAGCAAGGTCGGACCCAGAGCAGCTACTTAGGACAGCGCTGCTGCCATCAGTGCCCATGCTTGAGATTGCCATCCACATCTGTCGCTCAGGTGGCTGGGAGCCGATCACAGCTGCAGCACAGGGGACAAGAGCAAAGGAAGCCAGGTGGACAGCAAGTTTGGGTGCGCCCCAGTGACACTGTCTCCCCCAGCTGGGTGGCAGCCAGTGCTGGTCTGAGGCAGAGGCCGTTAGTTGAGAGCTGATGATATCCCACCAAGACGAGGACAAAGGCTCAACCCCCCAGAGGGCTGTGTGAAGCAGAGGTGTGATGTGACCCATACCAGGTGTTAAGTGGTGGAGGGCTGAGACAAAGTTGGATTTTGGATGATGGCAAAAAGGCAAGGCTAATAGATTTGTTCATAGATATGGGTGTAAATCATGAGAGAAGAAAAAGACATCAAGGACAACTTCAAGGTTTTTGTTAAGAGCAAGTGAAGAAATGCAGCTGTCACTGGGATCAAGATGTCTGGGAGCTGAGCGGGTTGGCCAGGCATCAGGAGTCTGCATGGGGGACAGACCCACTCCAAGGTGACTTGCAGGCAGCTAGCAGAAAATCCGGTGGGCAGGTAGATTGCAAAGCCACCTGGAGTGCAGAGGCAGGAAGAGCCTCACTGTCACCTATGCTGTGTGAACAGCGGACCTCAGGCAAGTGACAGTGGCATCTGCAGGAGGTTGAAATACTATAATCCGCTAGGGGTGGTGACACCCTCCTGTAATCCTCTAGGGGTAGTGACACAGTCCTGTAATCCGCTAGGGAGTGACACACTCCTTTCATCCTCTAGGGACAGTGACACCGTCCTCTAATCTCAGCTACTTGGAATACTTCATGAAGGAGGAGGATCAAAAATTCAATGGCAATTTGTGCAACTTAATGAGATAATGCCTCAAAATGCAATGAAATAAAAAGAGGTGAAGATGTAGCTCAGTGGTGGAGCTCTTACTTAGCCTGTATGAGAACTGTGTTTATTTTTCTCAAAAACACAAGAGAGAGGGACAGACTAAAACATAATGCACCTCATCTCTCTCCAGTCTGCATTACAGCCATCTCTCAGTTTGAGTGGTTTTCGGTTCCAAGACCCTCATGAACACCAAACTTCACTGACGCTCCAGTTTTACATCCAGTGGTGTCGTATTTTCGAATAACCTATGCACAGCATCTATAAGTCATCTCTGGTTCACTGTCAGTGCCTAGTGCAATGTGAATGCTGTGTAAACAGCTGTCATACATATCGTGTAGGGAGTATGACCGGGAAAAGGAGGTCTGGAGGTGTCTAGAAAAGACATTTTTTCCAAATGTTTCCACCTGTGGTTGGTTAAATCCCGGAAATAAGAGCCTGTGGATACGGAGGGTTGGCAGTGTATTTATTAGTATTTTTATTGAGAAGTTATAAACATATATCAAACAACTTTTTAACAGTAGGTTGCAGAAAAGCTCCATAAATTTTTTACTGAAACCAAAGGGAGGCACAGAGCTTCCCAGTGTATGTGTCACCTAGAGCGGTGCTGGCCATGGGGACCAGTGAAGGCTGAAAGCTCCTCTCTGAGTGTGAACATTTAACATGGTTTGCAAAGTTAGTTCACCTGGAAACTTATACTGCCCTCCTTGTTCTCCCAAGACATTCAAAGCTTTCCAGGTGTGGTCTTACCTCAAAATGAAGCAGTCACCTTTACATACGTAAGGTTTTCCTATTACATTTAATTTAAATAGTTCACACACTAAACAAGAAATTGTGTCACTTTAGAAGCTTACCTTGTTTAAAATACTGGCTCAGCTCTAATCTGTCATGAACAGTCATGATGTTTTTTTGAGAGGGTTTAAAATACTTTGGTGATGGAAATGGCCTTTAAAATAAAGAAGGCATGATTTTATTGTATTACTGAACATTGATATGAAAGTAATAATTTTCATTAGCAGTATGTGACATAATTTCATTGTGTTACAGGAAATTCCATTTACCAAACTTGTAATTTGGTGAGATTCTTTGATTTGTAGTCCAAAAATCTGTGATCTGGAATGCTGTGTTGCAGGCTGGTTTTTCAGAGAAAAATCAGCTATTCCCTGAAGTGCAAGCAGCCTAAACTTAGAGAGACAGCTGTTAGCATCCTTGGCACCCCATACCTGTCTAACATAAAATTACCACATGTCAAAACCCATGCCCTGCTGCTGAAGTGTGACCATTCACTGAGACACCGAGCCAGCTTCAGACATAAAGATCCACACTTGGATGTCCCATTGTGGTCCCGGGCCACCAAACAGGCAGGTGCGCAGGGCAAGGAAGGTTCTAGAAGGAAAGGCCAAGGGAAAGAAGGACTGATTATGAAGCCAGGACAGCTAGAGATTCTCACAACAGGAGAGGCGTGGGCAGGTGGGCACTGGAGAGGAAGCTGGCCCAGAGGGAGAGGCCTGGGGCCGTTTGAATCCTCTTCTACTGCTGGTTGAGAGCACATGAGCTCAGCGTCATGTGCTTATTACACTGATGTGCAGGGAACCTTGTATCAGATGTGGACAGGGTGGGCACATAATAAATTCTCGGGAAGTTATTTTCCTCCCAGCAGCAGGAAAACCAGATGAGTACGGGTAAGAGCTGCTTAAAGGCTTTCCAAGATGAAGGCTGAGGCAAGTGTGCAGATGTGTGTGGACGAGGGTCTCCAGCTCGGGCTACTACTGCGTTTCCAAGTGCCCAACGCTCCCAAAAGCTTCTGTGAGCAAACCTTTGAGCAGCCTGAGATAAATGTAGAGCCCTATGTACTGGGAGATTTTGGATGGGATCCTGGAGCAGAAAAGGTAATTAGAGAATGGGGAAGTCTGAACCAAGTATGGGCCTCAGCAGGTAAGCGTGCATCCAGCCAAGTCTGTCAGTCACACGGAACCGCGCCTCGGAGAACACTACGCAGGGAAGCTGGCTGCGAGCACTGCGGAAACTGTGTACTATCTGCCTTGTCTGTAATCTGAAACTGTTAAAAAATGTAAAGCTTATTAATAATACAGTCATACCTTGGTACTCAACTGCTGTGACACATGTGGGATTTGATAGTCTACGTTTTGATGGGAGAATCTTGTTCCAGAGGTTGCACTCATCATTTGGTGCTTGACACATAAGTAAAAGTTGTCAGCTTTGATCACTTTGTGACACTCTGTCCTTCCCAGTCGAAATGATTTGTTCAGTGCTTATCATTTGGGGTCCTCACCATGCTGCCAGAACCAATTAATGATGAGTACTAAGGTGCCTCTGTGATGTTCTTAGAACTGCAGTGCTGCACAGCATTTAGCAGACGCCTCGTGATGTAAGCAGAGGCCCCGGGGCATCAGGAGCAAGCGGCACAGGCCTTGGATGGGCTGGCACTGAGGGCACTGTGTGCTGGCCTCACCACGAGCCCTCTGGCTTCTGGGCAAGGTTACCAGGACAGAGGACGGGCAGTTGCTGTGCTGCCCGTTTCCCCTACGGGTGGCCTGCCCGTGCTGCCTGTCCCTGTGGCCGTGAGTGTAGCCTTCCTCTGCCCGCCTGTCCATTCACAGCAGCAGGAGTCCTGGCTGGGAAGCCCAGCTCAGACAGCCCTCGATGTGTGGTCCTTGGGCACTGTGTGAATCACTTGACCTTCTGGGCCTCTGCCCGGCTCTTGCTGAGTGGATGCTTCTGCTCCTCTGGCTGACTCACGTCACAAGAAGCCCAGGCAGTGACAGAGCTGAAAACGGAGCCGGCTATGCAGCTGAGCGCTGCTGCGGAGCCTGCTGCCCTTCCCAGGGGAGGACGCACTGCACCAGCTGCCTGGCTGCTCTCCCTCTGCCTCTTCCCCCACCGCTCGGCCATTCTCCGGCCCCTCTGTGGCCTTGGGAGCCCACTTGCTTGCCTCTGGAACAATCTTCAGCCCCCTCCAGAGCATGTCTGGGAACCTCCCCAACTACTCAGGGACCCTGTGTCTGTGGCTCTGTGGCCCCACCACATTTGTCCCCCCACCTTTCCTGCCGGACTCTGGTCTTCATGCCACTGCCACAGGACCAACATGGTGTCTGGTTGCACAGACAGTGGGCACAGATAATTGGTTCCAAGTGAATTAGAAAGATGGGAATGGGCACATGGAACAAGCTGGGAGCCCCTGGCCCATTGGTGCTGAGGAAAAGTTGTGGCTTCTGCACCCTCTGGCTGCCCCACGTGCCAGACCCCTGTTTCTGTCCTGAGACCACAGGCCAGGCTCTAAGAGAGATGTCTCCAAGGGCTCCAAGTCCACTGCAGAGGCTGGAGAGCCCTTGATCTGCTGCAGGCCGGCTTCAGAGCTGGTACATCACTCTGTCAAGGGACAACACTGGGTCTCTAACCCAGAGCATGCTCTAGGGCCTTGTGAGGGTGGTGCAGACACGGCCTGCTGGGCCCCACCCCATCTTCCCATGCAGCAGGTCCTGGGCAGCATCTCTAATCCATTCCCAAGTGCTGCTGGGCCACAGGCATACTAAGAACCACTGACTTCCCAGGAAAGAAGGCATTCTCCAATCCTGAGCAGACCTGCCCACCTTCCCTTATCAGGGGAAGCAGATACCGTTCATCAACGAGAAAGGCATCTTCTTGGCACTGTTGTCTAAAATTCACAACTGTTAGCTGTGTTGATGTTCAAATATTGTCAGAATTTCAAAAAGGATTAAAGACAGCTGACTTGTTTTCCTACGTACAAATTAAAACAGGTTTAATGCACTTTCTTTCAAAATTTCAATGTTTTTTTTTTCTCTGTAGACAAGATTATTCTAAAATATACATATGGAAAGGCAAAGAAACCAGAATAGCTAATATGATTCTGAAAAAGAGAAATCAGATAGGAAACATTTTTGAAGTATTATTGCATGCCTGTAGGAAATGAGATAGAGGAGGTGTGGAAGATAAGCACAGAGACCCACAGAACAGACCAGAGAAGCCAGAAACGGCACCAGCAGGCACCAAACAGCGAGCCGGTCCCTTACACAGCGTGGCGGGGATGCAGCCCACACATCACCCTTAGGGCATGGAAATCCATGGAGTTTGGTTATTACATTGTGAAATTTTTAAATTCTGTTCAAATATAACACAACTTTGCCATTTTAACCATTTTAGTTGTGTGATGCAGTATCACAAATTATTTCCACAATATTGTACAACCAATCACCACTATATATTTTCAAAACTTTTCCATCCCCTAACAGAAACTTAATAACCATTAAGCAGTAACTTCCCATGTTCCCACCCCGCAGTTCCTGTGGTTTCTGACTTGTTTTTGTTGCTCAGAATTTGTCTGTTCTTGGTAGCTCATTGCAGTGGTTTAGATCTAAGATGTCCCCACAGGTCTGGGTGTGTGGAAGGTGAGTGGATCATGGGACACCGTACTCACCAGTGGGTTCACCCACTGAGGGGCTCAGGGGCTGAATGTGCTGTGAGGAGGTAGACCACCTCCTGCTTGGCTACCAGAAGGGTATTTATTGGCTTAGTTACTCTCTTGTCGCTGAGACAGAACACCCAACTCTCGTAAGTTGGGAGGAGAGGTTTATGCAGCTCACAGTTTGCAGAGTTTTCAGTCCAAAACTGGCTCCAGGGCAGAGTGTGTGGCACAGGGCTTCGCAGAGGAGAAACAGTAGACAGGCAACAGCAAAACCAAGTAAGCAGCGAGCTACAAGCTCCTTAGGCTAGGCAGTGCTTACACCCTTAATCCTAGTGTCCTTGATCCCAGCGTTGCCCCAGGACTCTATGCCAGTGTCACACACCCTAGTCCCAGCCCCCTCTGAAGAATCCCCACCTAGGACTCATGAGGCTCTGGGGAGCATCTCGACCCAAGCCACAGACAGGTTTGCACTGTCCCTGGCTCTTCTTCTCTTGATATGAAGTAGTGTGGCGGTGTGGCTTGATTTGCATTTATTTCCTTGATTAGTGATGCTGAGATTCCTTTTATGTGCTTCTGGTCATTTATATATTTTCTCTGTAGAAATACCTATTCAGTTCTTTTGCCCATTTTTACTGTTACTTTTTGTTAATTACTGTGTGAACCATACACGTTTGTGAGGCACACAGTAATAACTGTGTGCATAGATGTGCAGTGATCAGACCGGGGGATTTGCTTATTTTCTCCCATCCATTGAGTTGCCTTTCCATCTTTGGATAATTCTCTTTGTTACACAAAAGTTTTAAACTTTGATGTAGTTGATTTTTTCTTTTGTTACCTTGCTTATGGTGTCATACCCAAGAAGTCATTTTCAAATCTAATATTATAAAGCTTTTTGTCTTCTAAAAGTATCATAGTTACAGGTTTTTTCGATTTGAGTTGATGTTTGTATATGTTAGATAAATACACAACTTTCTTTTTGACTTTTTGTTTCTGTTTGGCAATATTGGGAGTGGGGCCCAAGGCCCACACCTTCTGGTCAAGCATAGCACCCACATCTTTTTAAAATGTTTGAGACAAGATCTTGCTCAGCTTTCCAGGCTGACCTCAAACTCACAATCGTACTGCCTCGGCCTCCCAAGCAGTTGGGGTTACAGCTACGTGCCGCTGCACCTGGCCTCCTTCATTCTGTTGCCCTTGGACATCCAGTTTCCCAACACCATTTGTTGAGAAGATTGTCTTTTCCCCACTGAATGTCAAGAATGTATTGATCATAGACTTGCAAGCCTCGTTTCTGGGTTATTTTCTCAATTTCATTAGTCTGTTTTGTCTACCCTATGCCAGGACTGCACTATTTCGATTATCATAACTCTGTATTAAGTTTTAAAATCATGAAACATGGAGTCTCCAACTTAGTTCTTCCTTTTCAAAGTAATTTGGCTATTCAGGCTGCCTTGAGAGTCAGTATGGATTTTAGGACAAGTTCTTTTATTTCTTAAAAAAAAAAGCCACAGGGATTTTGATAGCAATACATTGAATCTGTACATTGCTTATTATTAGTTCATCATCTTAAAAATACTGTTTGTTTTAGTCAGGGGTTATGCAGAGAACAATTAGAATCAGGACATGGAGTTTATATTTTTATGATGGTCACCCAGAGTTAACACAAGAAAATGCAGGAAATCTATTCACAACACAAAGACATAGAATATTTAGCCAAGGGCCTAAATCCAATAGCATTGTCCCACATGAGCCCAGATAAAGACCCAGAGCTCATGACAATGCCTCCCACGAGTCCAACTGCAGGTCTAGAGCCCACGAGAAGGACTCATGCCAGTGTCTTTTAGCGGTAGAAACTAGGAAGTCTATGCCAGCAGGGTGAAGGAGCTGTGTTGGTAGGATGAGTGTTCTACGCTGGAGCTGAGAAGTCACACTCACAACAAGACCAGGGCTGCCCTGAAAAGCACCACAGCCATCCTCAGCGACACAGAGGCCCCAAGCTCCTCCAACAACCAGCACAGTCGAGTACATGCCAGGAAGCCAGTGTGATGAGTTCATCCTGGAGACCAAGAGGCACACGTCTTCCCCTCCGGAGCCAGGAAGCAATGCTTGGTGTGAGGACCAGAGCTTCTCCAGGAGAACCTAACGGCTCAAACAGCAAAACATAGGAGAACTCATAACACCTCAACATCTCAACGCCATAACGCCTTAACGTTCTCCCTGCTCCTTCTCCACGTCTCCATTTATGCTGGCAACCTTCCTCAGGTGAAACATCTCTGCTCAGCGCCACGTTGATGTAATCCAGCTGGCGTTAAGTTGCCCACCAGTTGTCAATCCGTAACACTGTCTTTAGGGCTGGGGATATAGCTCGTCACATATATATATATATAATCTTTCAGTCTACAAGTGTGAAATGAGTTTTCTCTTTTTTTACCTGTGTGTTCCATTTGGGTGGTGCATATGTGCACATGTGTGTATGCACATTAAGGCTTGAATCCAAGGCATTGACACTGAGCTGCATCTCCGACCCTGTTTTATTTTTTATTTTGAGACTGTCTCATTAAGCTGCACAACCTGTGCTTTACTTTGCGTCTTTCAGCCTCCGCTGCAGAGTTCTTGGATTACAGCCTGTACCACCAAGCCCAGTGTTGCTTTTTAACTTAGATTTTCTCTCATTTCTTTCAGCAATGATTTGTAGTTTTCAGTGTACATATCTTTTGCTTCGTGGTTTAAATGTATTCCTAAATATTTTATTTTTATTGATGCTATTGTAAGAATTTTTAAAAATTTCCTTTTCATAATGTTCATTGCAAATTTACTAAAGTAAAACTGACTTGAATGTTGGCCTATATCCTGCCCCTTTGCTGATGCACGCGAGAGAAAGAGAACATAGAAAGAAAGAGGCCTTTATTGCGGGCGCAGGAGGGGCGCCAAAGCAAGGCAAACACCCTCTGGAAGGTTCAGGAAAAAAACCGCGGCTTTATTTGGACTTTAAAGGGGCGGGCGGAGTGACGTGTTGACTGCGGATTGGAGGAGCACTGGCGCACACCCACAAAAAGCCAGAGGTTTAACTCTCCGTTTCACGAGAAGAAGGCAGGGAAGCGCTGTCCACGCCATGTTAGTCCGCACGTGGGAAAAACCTGACATGTATTAGCTCTAACAGTCTTATCGTGGAATCCTGAGTTTTCTATGTGTAAACACATGCCATCTGAAAACACAGTTTACTTCATTTCCAACTTGGACACCCTCTTTCTCTTGTCTGTTCAGTCTCACCAGGGCTTCCGTCACTGTGTTGAACAGAAGTGGAGAAAGCAGGTGTCCTTGGGGTATTGTTTTCCAATCTTGGAGCAAAAGCTTTATTATTTCACTATTATGTTAGCTGTGAGTTTTTTGTATATGTGCTTTGTTATGTTAAGATGCATCCTTCCTAATTTATTATCATGAAAAGATGTTTAATTTTGTATTTACTTTATGCTTCAGTTGAGATAATCATGTATTTTTTTTCTTCAATCTATTAATGTGGTGCCTCATAATGACTCATTTTCTTAGGGTGAAGCATCCTTGGATTCTCTAATATACAATCCTTTTAACATGCTGTTGAATTTGACTTGCTAGTATTTTGTTGAGGATTTTTGCACCTATATGCACATGGTCTACAGCTTTCTTGTAGCTTCTTTGCCTTATTTTGTTATCAATTTAGTGCTGCCCTTATATAATGTCAGGAAGAATTCCTTCCTGTTCATTTTGGAAGAGTTTGAGAAGAGCTGGTAGTCATTATTCTCTAGTAGAATTCACTACTAGATGGTAGGACTGTCCAGTCCTGGGCTTTGCATGTTTGAGTGATTTTGATTACTTACACAGCTTTCTTACTAGCTATAAATCTTTTCAAATTTTCTATATCTTCTTGAGTCAATTTTGGTAGAGCATGAGTTTCCAGGAATTTTCCATTTCATCTAGTTTATCTAAATTGTTGGTATGCAGTAGTTCATAGCATCCTCATATAATCATTTTCACTTGCATAAAATTGACAATAATGCCCCATTTTTCCAACTAATTTTTTTAAAGTACAAAATCAATCCAGTGGAGGAAAGGTCATCTTTTCACAAATGTGCTGACACTGTTGACCATCTGTAAATAATGAAAATTAATCTTGACCTAAACCTCATCTGTTACACAAAAACAAAACAAAATCACACCTCAAAATAGATCATAGATTTAAATGTAAAATATAAGGCAATAAAGCCTCTAGAAGAAAGCATAGTGGGACATGGTGGTGCACACCTGTAATCTCAGCACATGGGAGGCTGAGGCAGAAGGATCCTGCAAATTCAAGGCCAGCTTATACTACATAGCAAGAAAAACAATACAAAGTGAGAGAGAATATTAAAAAAAAAAGAAAAGAAAGTGTTTTTTAAAAAGACTTGGGAAGTAGGGTTTAGTGAATATTTCTTAAAAAGGGCACCAGAAGTGTGACTCATAAAAGGAGAATTTGAACACTATAAAAATTAAAAACTTGGCTGGGGATTTAGTTCAGTGGCATAAGCACCTGCCTGGCAAGCGCACAGTTGTAAGTTTGATTGCGGTACAAAAAAAAATTTTTTTTTAACTTCTGCTCTACAAGAATCTTGTTAAGGGAATTAAGAGATAAGCTAAGATTGACAGAATGTATTTATAAATCATATATTCGACAATCAGTTAATATCTAAATATATAAAAACTCTCAGATCTCAACATTAGTTAAAAAAATCTAATTGGAAAATAGGCAAAAGGCACGCACTAGTCCGAAAGAGCACCTGCGGCGAAGAGGCGCGCTGGAAGGCAGGGTCACCAGCACCAGCCGTGCGCTCCGCTCTCCCAGACTGAGGGGCCCCTAAAGCAATCAGCCTCCAAGGAGGAAGATGGCCCTGGCTGGAGGGTTCACATGTTTTAGCCCACAGTAAACCGGCTTTGCCGTTGTGGTGGGAAGCGTTAGGAGAGCAGAGGTGCTCACCTTAATCAAATGTAAATCACGTAAGACAAAAGGACAAATTTGTCTATGTGACAATTAAGAGCCAGATGTGGTGGCACACTCCTGTAATCCAAGCACTGAGGAGACTGAGGCAGGAGGGTCACTGAGTGCGAGGCCAGCCTGGGCCACATAGTGAGTTCAGGACCTGCCTGAACTACATAGTGAGGCCCTGTCTCAAAAAAATCAAATCAAAATAAAATAAAGAACTTCTGTCCATCAGAAGTCACCGTGAAGAGGACACGATAAGCCACAAACTGGAAGATGTTACACCTGTGAGTGACAGACTGAGAAGAAATGTGTTCGTATACACACATATGTACATTTTTATATCACTAATGTCAAAGACAAATCATTAAGATGGGTGGACTTGCAGACATTTCATATCAAAGGGATGTAAATGACCCTAAGTGCAGAGACGATGCTCAGCCCAGAAACGCGATGCCTCCCACAGTGGCTGCTGTGCCATCGCGTGCAGGGCTGGGCCTGCGGAGAGCACCTTGATGCGGTGCTTCCTGCAGCCAGATGAGGCCGATAAATGCAAGCACTAGGCCTACCTAGGGCCACAGAACCGGAGATGCCGCCCATGGGGTCTGAATTCACAGCCCGGCTGTGCTTTCTCCAAGTGAGCAGAAACCTGAGCTGTTACAGTGGTTTATGGCCCTCCCAAAAGCCACATTATGCGTGCAATACATAGGATGGCGCTGTCAACATTTCAGGAGGCTGAGTGATTAGGGAAATAGTTTGCAAAAGACTTGGGGGGGGGGATGAAAAGGTAGAGAAATACTATCCTAAAGAAACTCCTGTGTAACCAGGAAGCAGTGGGCAGGCGCGTCCACAGCTGCTGCGTTCATACCAGAAGCGTAGGGAGAAAACCTACCTTCTCCCACAGTACAGCAGGTCTGCTACATGTGAAATGCTCATAAACACAGGTGCGCGCCTCGGTAAGAATGACTGTCACAGCCACGTAAGCAGTGGAGGGAAAAGCCGGAGAGGGATTGCTACAGATGGCTGCGCTGAGGTCAAAACCAGGCAAAACTCCGCAGAAAACAAACACGGAAATGATTTATAAACAATTCCATGTACTGAAAATCCATTATGGAGAGGAGCAGGATTTGAGTGGCATACAGGGGAGACAGCAAAACTCTTCCTTTTATGTTTCAGCTGTATTTGCATATAGATGCCGTAGGCCTTCTCTGACTATGCATTTAAACCTTAGCTGTCCCCTGTATCCAGAAGGGCTCGGTTCCAGGATCTCCTGTGGATGCTCAAGTCTCTCCCATGAAATGCTGTAGGCTTTGAGTAGAGCCCATGCACACTCCGGTATACTTTTTGTTTGTTCATTTCGTTTGGTGAACAGTAAAAAAGTTACAGTCCCCAGTCTTCATATATCCTTTAAATCACCTGCATATTACTACCTATACCTGGTACAGTGAAATTTTATCCAAATCGTGGTTATCCGCATTGTTTAGAGGACAATGACAAGACAAAGGCCTCTGCATGATCTCACTGTGTAGCCCAGGCCGGCCTCAAGCTCACAGCAATCCTCCTGCCTCAGCCTCCCAAGTTCTGGAGTTACAGGCATGCACCACCACGGTCACAATATCTTTTTTAATGTTTTCATTCTGAGGTTGAACAAATCCTCAAATGCAGAGCCTACAGGTATAGAGGGGTGATGGTGTATTTCATAACAAAATCTTAACATTTTTCTTAAAAGCCTTCTATGGCTGACACACAGGCAACTGGTTTCTGACTGAGTGCAGCTGGAGGGGCCTCGGCCAAGCACGGGGATGAATCCTGTGTCTCCTCCACTGACAGGCTGAGTGGGCCGAGTGCTAGGACTGGCTATGGTGGTGGAGAAGCCGGTGAGTGTTTCCAGCCAGGCCCCATTTTTGCAACAAGGATAGTGTCAGAAACCAGCTCCCAACCTCCTCCCTCTCACAGCAGAGAAACGTCCTAAAACTCGCCGGCTCCCTTCCCGCGTGTGCCCCTCACCCTTCCAAGCAGTCTCCTCTTTGCAAGCTGCTCTCTCTTCTTCCAGCAATGCCGGACGGAGCCCTGGACACAGCCCTCCGAGCCGAAGAGATGGGAAGCAAGGAGGACCTGTGTGAGGACCTGCATGGCTCTGGCCACCACTACAGCCACCCTGGAGGGGGTGGCGAGCAGCTGGCCATCAATGAGGTAGGGTGGAGGTCAGGCGGGAGACGCAGGGCAGGGCCCGGCTGGCAGAGGCGGCCGACATAGACAGCTGTGCTTCGGGCGTGAGCCGCAGCGCCGCTGTTGGCAGTGTTTCCGCCGAGGGCTCGCCCTTTCGGACGGACGCGGTGTGCGGAGCAGAGTGCGTCCAGACTCGGTGGAACTCCCCGTGCCCTCCCGGGCCGCAGAGGGGCAGGGGCAGCGCCCGCTACGGGTTCCGCAGGAAAAGGCGGGCCGCGAACTCGGGCAGCAGACAGGGGGTGAAGGGGGGAGGCTGGTGTCTCTGCCGTGGCCTCCAGGAGCCCAGAGTACTGCTGTTTGCTCTAACAATTGTGCGACCTTCGGATTAAGAGTTTTGCTGTTCCTGTGTAAGCCAGGGAGATCACTGTGGGGTCTCCTCTGGGCATACTGGTTTCTATCCCAGTCTGCATTCTCCAAAGAAGGCATTTTGAAGTATTTTTAAATATTTTCACTTACACAGAACTATATATTTATGGGACCCAGCATGCTCACCACCTCAGATGTGTGTTACTTATTGTTGCTTCACTCTGGGAACATCTGAAGTCCTTTCTACTAACTGTTTGGAACTGTTGTCACTTGTTGTCAACTGCAACAGTGCTAAAGACCATTAGAAATTATTCCTCCAAATGCAGGCAGTAGGGCCAGCCTGAGCTCCATAGTGAGACCCTGTTTCAAAAAATATATCCCTCATACCTAGCTTTCCCCCTGGGCCTGGTCATCACCCTTTTTTTAGGACACAGAAATTTCGAGGCTTCAATTCTCCTCACTTTGTCACTTTTACTACTGTTTTCTTTTTATTTCGTCTCAAGGGGGTGGTGGAACATAACTGTGCTTATCCAAATGCTCGGCACAGGCACATGCCCATAGCATGCCGGTTCCCCTGGCCAGGAGGCTGCTGCCTTTCTGCTCCATCAGAACCAGGGTGGCAAAGGAATCCAAGTTTTTCTGAAAGAGAATCAGTTTACAGCTTCACTTCTCTGTGAGTTAGTGTGCTTGTGGACTTCTCTGGAAGCAGGATGGATAATGGAACCCTCATTATCCACACAGCTGAAGGGGGGGTGGCGTACAAATTCACTCAGAGTCCTGGCTACCTGATACCCCAGGGGCTGGGGATTTAGCTCAGTGGTGGAAGCACCTGCCTGGCAAGTGCAAGGTCATGAGTTTGATCCCTGGTACCAAAAAAAAAAAAAAAAAAAAAGCAACAACACCCAAAGTTAGAGGGGGAAAGATTTATTTAGCTCACAGTTTGTAGAGGTTTCAGTCCATAATCAGCTGGTTCCAAGGCAGGGTGACTCATAGCAGAGGGCAACCGTTTATCATGGCAGAAAACAGCAAAAGCAGGAAACGAGGGAGACAAGCCTCTTTTTGCCCCTTCCCCAGACTGCTGGGATTATAGTGGTGCCAATCCAGTCATTGAAGTGATCCACAAACTGCCCACCCTTAACTACCACGCTTAGTCCCATCAATTGAATTGAACCATGAATCAATCACAAAGTTTAGATTCAGCTGCCTCTGAAAAAAACGCCATCTAAAACTGCATGAGGCTTGGGGAGGGGAGATCCAGACACAAACCATAACCGTCACCAAGTAATACTCTGTGCTTGGTGCAGTGGTGCGCACCTATAACCCCTGGCTGGGAGACTGAGGAAGGAGGATTGCAAGCTTGAGCCCAGCCCCGCCAACTTAGAGACCTCTTGTTGGAGGAAAAGAGAAAGAGCTGGGGATGTGGCCTAGTACAAAGGCTCTGGGTTCAATCCCTAGACCACAAATAATAATCGTAACAATGACAATAGTGATAACACTTCATTTGAGATCCATCAAACACAGAGAATAAACATGCAAGTAAGTTACACTTTCTAACAAAACCTTGCTTGCCTGTGTGTGGGGTGCCGAGGACTGAACCCAGTGCAAAGAGCATATGCTTTCCACCAAGCCGAGCTCCCTGCCCCAGCCTTCCTCTCCAGCTGCATTTCCCTAGCAGTTCTGAAGGGAAGGGGCTCTGAAAGCACAGGTGCACGTGAGGAATTCACAGGCCCTGGCTGTGCTTTGCCTTGAGGCATAGGCCTGGGGGTGGGGGCGCTGCCACTGGAGCAGGTGTGAACTATGCCAGTGGCTTAACCAAGCCCCCTGTGCATGGCAGGTCCTCAGCACGCCTCCAGGACAGGGAGGATGGCAGCTTAGGAGAACAAGAGCCATGGGGACATTGCCGGAGCAGCCTTCCCGGTCCATACAGAAGCTCTCCTATCTGCCTTCTACAGCTGTGTCCCCTAACTAGTGATGACATTTCAGGCTGTCCCATATTGCTGCCGGTGAAAGGGTGCCTTTGGGGCCCCAGGGTTCTTACTAAGTTGTTGATTCTAAGAGGTTTGGGCCAGGGAAGGCCGAGAGCCAGCTCTAAATGAACAGGACAACCCGTGGAGGCGCTTCCCAGAGGAAAATGCAGGCAGCGCCCACAGGCATTAGGTAAGGGTCCCTTAGCTGCCCAGCGAAGGCTTCCTGTTTGGTCTTCTTGGTGCTGAGCTTCCTGGTTTGCTTCTGGTTAGGGCACTCAGTGCTCTGCAGGCCACTTGGGTTCCCCGGACTTCACCACACCCCAGAAGTGGTGCCACCCAAAGGAGGCCTCACCTCCGGCTGAGGGACCCTTCTCCTGCCACACAGGGAGCTGTGCAGGATGCTGATTCGGGGTTGTCCACCAGGCCGTGCACCCAGACAGTCACAGGACCTCATGATCCTGATGGGAAAGGCGAGAGGGGTTCTGATCGAGGCAGGTGGTGGGGCGGAGCATGGGCCCCTGCTGCAGGGAAAGCCGCTCTAGCTGGCCTGGCTCTCACTGGGGACTCAGGGGAGGTGGTGCGTGTCCCGATCTGCTGGACAGAATGAACCCTCCATGCCAGAACCCACAAAGGCGCAGGAGTGACTGTCCAGCGGTCAGCAGCTCCCTGAGCTTCTCAGGGCAGCTGCTCGCCTCCCCACGGCCACTCACCACTGCCTCTGAGCTCCGAAAGAAGCAACGATCAACAGTGAACATACACAAAAGTTCCTGGAAAAAAAGGCTGAGAAGAGCTGCTTGCTCTATACACGCTGCTCTGCATTTTCTAGTAAGACTGGGTGTCTCGTCCCAATCGTGACACACGGGAAACTCAAACTGACTTGGGGAGATGTTTGAACTGAGTACCGAAGGAGTGAGTCTTGTGTCTGCACACACGCAGTGTGTATATGGACACATGAAGGCTGCGGTTGTGATGCATGGTTGTGGGTGCTGTACAGATGTAACACATGTGTACTAAGTAGCACTAGGAGCCAGGCAGTGTCTGAGACCATAGAATGCAGATATGCAAGACTCTCGTGCCTGCTGAGAGCCAGCAGCCCCGGGTGGGACAGTGCCCTCCTCTGTGCACCCTGCAGAGTGTGCAAGGAGGTTCAGGGCCTTACCTGCTCTGTTCCCGTGCAAACCTGTGCCTGGCCCTCCATATTCTCCAGACCCTGCCAGGTAAATTAGCAAATGCACAGGTTGATCGTCCTCCAGGCCCACGAGTGCCCCTGCCTTCGTCCAGCATCCTCCCTTCAAGTCTGCCCCAGATGCTCATGGCTCCGGCATGGGCCTGTCTGTCCCTCCCTCCCACCTGACTTTACTGGGCCCAAGGCTTTCCCTGAGAAGAGGCGGAAGGAGGGGGTGGCTGCAGTGGGTGAAGGCCCTCTCCTCAGTGGACCCGGCCCTGTCTGACACAGATGCTGCTGGTACATGCGATGGTGGGGGAGAGGTAGGCGCAGCTTCTGGTGGAGAAGATAGGTCTCCTGCCACCCTCTCTGCCACGTGTAGACAGCAGCCTGTTCCCTACTGGCTGGGCCACAGTGCAGGTTCTTCTTGCTCCATCTGCTCCTCACTGGCTCTCAAGACCTTAGGGTGTTGGGGTCCCATCTGAGTACCTCCCCAACAGTGAGCAGGGGACCAAAGCAGCTTCTCGATCATCCTGCTGAGAGCAGATGCAGCCCAACTAGAAGGCAGACAGACAGCAGCGGGAAGCAGTACTAGCCCAGCTGACCTGGTACTGGGTGACTGAAGGACAGATGTGCCTCCTCGAGCTGTCCTTGCCCTCCTGGCTCCTCATGGAACCCAGGGCCACCCCTGGGCCAGTATGATTTTCTATCCTCATCTCCTGTGACACCCTGCAGCCTAACTGGCCCCTCACACCCCCAGCCCCAGGGAAGAGCCCAGTGCCCATCACTGTCCTGTGTCCCTGTGTCACCCTCGCGGACTGGAGAGCACCTGGCTCAAGTCTCCCAAGGTGGCAGAGGCACTGCTGCCATGAGCTCCAGGAGGCAAGGCCATCTGCTAGCCAGCACCTCCAGAGTAGATTTCCCCTCTTCCCTCCACTGTCCCCAGAGTCTTGGCCCTCGCCTGCTCAACATCTGTGACCCCCTTGCACTTCCACATAGGCCCTCCTGCCTCAGGAGCCCTGTAAGCCCCACGTCATCAGCCTGGGGGCTGCCTCCTCCCCAGTTGGAGCCATAGAGTTTGAACCTCCCAGTCTTTCTTGCATTTTGGTTTTTGTTTTGAAACACGAGACATCCTTGCTAACCACTGGGCTTTCTAGAATATAAAAGCTGCACCACCGTCACCCCAGTAAGGCCAATGGTCCTGCTGTCCATTCAGTGCTCTTTAGGTCACCCACTACGCACAGAGCACTAGACCTGGGCCTCCCAGACCCCCGCAGCGCAGTGAGCCCGAGCACCGTCATACCGTCCAGCAGGAGCTCGGCCGAATGTGTCTGAGGCTGTGGACACAAGGCCCTCACTCTTCCATCCCAGTTGGCTGGTGGCTTTGAAGCCTCCAGCGCCCAGTGAAACGTGGGCCCAAGTCAGGGATTCTGGCGGAGGCAAGGGATTGTGTGGTGCCAGGGAGCCTCACATGCCTGCTGACCCCCTGCAAGTTTCTTGAGTCCTAGGGTTTTTTTGGAGAACTGGGCTGGAGCCAGACACCTGACAGATGGGCTGTGCTGAAGTGTCAGGTGTAAGGGAAGTGCCGTCAAGGAACACCTTCCAGCCCCCTCTGCACTCATGGCAGCCACCCGTGCATCAGCACGTATATACACACAGGCACACGTGGACGGCGGGTCCGCACACCGGCATACCCTG
This sequence comes from Dolichotis patagonum, assembly GCA_004027295.1. Taxonomy (NCBI): domain Eukaryota; kingdom Metazoa; phylum Chordata; class Mammalia; order Rodentia; family Caviidae; genus Dolichotis; species Dolichotis patagonum. Next base: position 58,389 of record PVJX010006028.1, on the reverse strand, counting down.
TCCTGGCACTCTCAGCGATGTGGTCACAGTCACAGGTGCATGTGCTACCTGGGCATCCGTGTCGTGCCGCAGCTCGTGCACACACGGGAATCTGAAGGGCGACTGTGGCTCATGTGAGTGCCGCCTCAGCACCTGCCCGCTGCACCCTTCCCGGCTTCCAAGCGCTTCTGGGCTTGTCCTGGAAATTTGCCTGCTCCTGAGCTGCGGCCAGCACTCTACTGCAGTCCTAGCCTGCAGGCCAGGGGTGGGGCTGTGTCGGCTGAGCTGCCTGTGCGGCCTGGCGGGACAACTCCGGAGCAGCGGAGAAGGCGGGTCCTGCGCAGTGGGACCCTGGGGGACCAGCCGCGGAGTTTACGCAGAGCCATTAAGCAGCCAGGCCAGGCTCGCAAGCGCGCAGTTTTGCTCAGATGGTCGCAGTCAGAGAGAGGAGCCCTCCGTATGGATCCGTCCCGCCGAGGTGCAAATCTTGGCTGCGCTGCTCCTGGCGCTTTTATATACCCGACCTCTTAGGGCGCTTTGACGCCTAAATGTGTGAGGTCGCGGCTGGAGAGAAGCCTCATTAGGACTCAGAATCTGAGTCAACCCCTCCCCAAAGTCAGGGCGGGCAGGCGTTTCTGCCTGGAATGCCTGTGCCCCGCGAGGCCCCTGAGCCACCCCGAGTGACCCCCAAAGCAACCCATCTCCGCGCCTGACCGTCCAGCTCTGTCGGACCGCAGAAGCGCGTTCGCTCGCTCCCTCCAGCCCCGCGCAGGTCACGCCCCTCGGCCCGCCCTCGCGCTGGGTCTGGCGTCGACTGCGGCCGGTGAGGCGCCGCGCACGCTCCGGTTGGCTGGCGGCCGGGCACTGCGGGAGGAGCCGCCCGCGCTCCGCCCCTTCCCCGCGCCGCCACTGCGCGGCTGCCCGCGCGGCTCGGCCTCAGCGCTCGGAGCCGCCGGCGGGGCCATGGCTCGGGCTCCTCAGCCCCGGCGCGGTACTGCGACGCACGGGAGCGCCCTGCGCGCCGTGCTGCTCTGCAACCTGCCCCCCGGCGCCCAGCGCGCCGTGGTCTCCCTGGTGCTGGTGCTGCTCGTCCTCATCAACGTCGTGCTGGTCTTCCTGCTGGCTTTCGGCTGAGCCGGCAGCCACCCGCGCCTGGGGACCGCACCGGGTGAGTGGCCCCACGCTGCACGCCGCGGGCGGGCGTCCCACCACGCGTGTGTTCACTCTGGGATGCCACAGGCCAGTGCCTAGGGGGCGTGGTGGCACACGTGCGAGGGTCCGTCCGTCTGTCCTTCGTGACATGGGGGTGGGGGCGGCGCGTTCCGAGCGTGACTGATGCGGACGCAGCTGGGAAGTGTGCGTGTGCATGTGCGTGTACTTGCAGGGCGACAGCACTGGAACCGCACATGTGTAAGTGGAACAGGTCCGCGGGAGCGATCCGGCTCCTTACCGCCTCCTTAGGGCCGCGCTCCTTGCACCTGGGGCAGAGCCCTGCCCAGCGCTCCGCGGGGTGCCTGTGAGAGGCTGAAGGCAGAATGAGCGACAGCAGAATGAGCTACGCTGATGGCAGCGGCCAGTCAGCGGGGGTGGTGTGAGGCAGAGTCTGGCGGCTTTGTTCTCCCCGGGGCTGGCCAGAGCACAGATGCAGGACGGGTCGTGGCCTGGTGTGCATTGTCTTCACCTTGAACTCGACCCGCCCTCTGGCTGTCAGGTGCATTTGCACCCAAGGTAGCGCACAGGAGGCCCCTGCCAGGAAGCCTGCCCAGCTGCTGCAGATCGGAGTCGGCAGTGGCCCAGGAAATGTGTCTGTGTCTCCTGAAGCATTGTGGGTGACGTCACAGGGCAGATGTTGGCACTACTGGGACACTGATGGGAGGCACAGAGGGATCAGAGAGCTCGCCCGTGGCCATCTGTCTGGTGTGTCCTGGGCCACGGACACACCACAAGGACACAACAAAGGTAGCAAGCCCCCTGCCTGCTGGGCCACACCACCTGCCACTTCCCCAGCAACTGTGAGGAAAGGGCCGTGGCAGGATGGCTCAGAGCACCGTGCTGCAGGGACTTAGCGAGTGAATTGGATGCCGAGGTAGATGCTTCTCCTGATAGTAGGCGGCTGGAAGTGTCTAGGAGAGGCATCAGTGCACAGGGGCCAGAGCTGAGTATGAGAACTGCTCCCCCAGGTCCATGACCTGTGCTCACACACCAGGGTGGCTCCTTGGAGACACTCACTGGCTCACCTGCACCGCCAGCAGTGCCCACTTCCTTCTGTCCCTTGGCCCCTGCTTTCAAGGCCTCATATGGAGCCACCGTGGGAGGTGTGCCAGCTCTGAAGGCACAGCAGCCATCTCCTCCCACACGGTCCTGCTGAGTCCTCTGGGCAGGAGTGAGGTCATCCCGGCTAGGAGTGAGGACAGGGGTCCGAGGTCTGCTCCTCCTGGGCACAGCCCAGTGCTCTGTGCCCAGAATACCCAGACGGACTTGCGAGCAGCCACCACACCATCTGTGTGCACGTGTACACAGGCTTGTCTGGACTTAGCTGTCGTCCTCAGGAAAGAGAAAGAGCCAGCAGCAACCAGGCCGCCTACACCCGCCTGAAGGACAGCTCCTGCCCTCACTCAGCCCCGTGGGCTCAGAAGCCGCTTAGGTAGCAGCTGGGCCTGGGATGGAGGGTCTAGCAGTCCCCACTGAGAGGTGCAGCCCTGCCCTGAGTCCCGTGCCTGTGTGAACAGTAGCACGTGCACTGCCCTGGAGCACCCAGGGAGTCTGGGGCAGGGGGCTTAGGAGTGCCTGTCAAGTGACACACAGATCATTCCTTAATTGCTGTGCCAGGCCGGTGGCTGCGATGGGGGGGGCGCCAACACTCAGGTCTCGTCAGGGAGGGGTAGGTGAAGCTCTAGCCCGCTCTTCTCTCCTGTCCTGAAACCACTGGCACAGAAATGGGGCCCACATTACAGGAAAGCAGCTGTCACCCCAGTGAGAAACAGAGCTCAGGAGCACGGGCTGCCTGAGAGGCTGGGGCACGCAGGCCTTACAACCTGCCAGTCCTCACAACCTGCCAGTCCTCTAGGGAAGGAAGTTTATCAGTGGGTCATGCTGGGAGAAACTGGGTCCAGTGGTTCACTTAGTGAGAGTATATAGTGACAAAGCATAGAACGATCCTGAGGCGCCCACCGCAATTCCGAACTCTAAGGTCCACCCACTTCACAAGCGTGCAGTCCTGGAGCTTGGGACCTAGAATACCAAGGCAGTGTGCTGCTGAGCCGATGTGGAGATCCCGGTTGCTGGTGGCAGGGTTGTCCTAAGGCTGGCTCTGCAAAAGTTCAAAAAAATAAAACTGGATCTGGCTACTGCGGTGGCAGGCCACTGCTGTCCCTGTATGAAACAGCGCTGTTGATTGCCAGGTGGTGTCAGAGGCACTACAGGTCCATGAGGAGAAAGCCGCAGCAGGCTGCAAGCCCCCTCTTCTTCCCACAGCTCTGCAGCCCCTGGGATGCTGCCTGAGAAGAGCTCACCGGGCAGCAACTGGCACAGCCTCAGCCCCAGCACCCCAGAAGCTAAGAGGCTCAGTATGGGGTTTGGAAGGTGTAGCCCAGCTCAAGAGAGAGTGATTCAAAGGTAGTCAAGATTCTGGGTCTAGTTCATCTCCGACTCCACCACCATGCCCTGGACAGTCTAGACTGCCCAGGGCACACGTCTGCACTGGGCTGGAGGGAAGCCTGTCAACCCCTCTGTAGAATAAGTCAGGACCTCTTCTTCCTAGGAAGGCTGAGGGAAGAAGAAAGGGCAGGGAGGGATTCAGCCTAGGGCCCCGGGCAACCTTGACCCATGACCCACCTGCCCAGTTCTCTCCACAGCTGATCAGCGATGGCAGTGTGGTGTGTGCCGAAGCACTCTGGGACCATGTCACCATGGATGACCAGGAACTGGGCTTCCAAGCTGGAGATGTCATCGAAGTGATGGATGCCACCAACAGAGAGTGGTGGTGGGGCCGTGTCGCTGACCTCGAGGGGTGGTTTCCAGCCAGCTTCGTGAGGGTATGGTCCCAGACTCGAGAAGAGCCACCCACACTCAGAACAGCTCTGGAGTCCCGGGTTCTGGGTGGACCTTGCCCTCTCCACAGTGCTGGTGCCTAGGGCTGTATGCATGGGGGTGACAGAACTGTGACAGGACCTTCCTTCTCCCCCATAGCTGTCAGCACTTCCTCCATCCCAATCTTGGCTCCTCCAGGAGAGCCCTTGGGCCAGAGAGAGTAGGTCAGGAGTGACTGGAGATCACAGCTGCCAAGGGGAATGGTGTGCATTAGAGCACCACTCACCTGTGGGTCATCAACTGGGTTGGAGCAGCCACCAACCCAGGTGTTCACAGGGCGGGGCTCCAGATCCCACCTAAGGTCCTCTGGTCTCCAGGGAAGTAATCCAGGTGCAGTCTCCAAAAGGTCAGCCTGGAGTCACAGGCTTCCTGGGTAAACTGTCCCCTCTGCTCCCAAACCTTTCCTGAATTAGAAAGCCGGCAAGACCAGGCCACGGAGCCGCACAGCCTCTAGATGGCGCAGCACGAGCAGGCTGTGGTTCGGAAAGTCCTAGTGCATATTCCAGGGGCCACGCTGAACATGAGCCAAGTCTACGGAAAGCAGGGCGATGCGGGCCTTGCCAAGGAGGTGGTGACGCAGGCACTGCCCACCCCGCACGCTCCTGACGCAGGTGTGGGGGGCGCCTTAGGCCACTGCATCCCCCATCCGCGCTCAAGGTTTGCGGGGCGCTGAGTGATCTTGTGTTGCCCGCAGCTGCGCGTGAACCAGGACGAGCCAGCCGAGGATGAGGACTTTGAGGCCCCGCGGGCCGGGCAAGGTGAGGCAGAAGGCTGCGGGCCAGAGGCGCCGAGCAGCAAGGACCAGATGCGGACCAACGTCATCAACGAGATCCTCAGCACGGAGCGCGACTACATCAAGCACCTGCGGGACATCTGCGAGGTGAGGGGGCGCTGCCCGGGCTGGGCGGGGGAGGCGCCGGCCCTGCCCTGACCGGCCGTGCCCGCAGGGCTACCTCAGGCAGTGCCGCCGGCGCGCCGACATGTTCAGCGAGGAGCAGCTGCGCACCATCTTTGGCAACATCGAGGACATTTACCGGCGCCAGAAGGCGTTCGCCAGGGCCCTGGAGCGCAGCTTCAACAGCGAGCGCCCGCACCTCAGCGAGCTGGGCGCCTGCTTCCTGGAGCACGTGAGCGCCACCCGGCCCGGCCCCTGGGGATCAGTGCCCCTCACGGAGCTTGCAGACATCGGGCGCCTCCCTGGCCACCCTCCGCAGTGTCAGTGTCGGGAGGGGCTCTGCTGCTGGGCACCTCGTCAGGAAGGTTCCCAGCAGCAGAGCTCTTGTTGGGCCTGGGCGGGGCCTGCTTCGTCTCCTGGAGGACCCTGTGGGGTGAAGCAATGCACCCACATATGTGCCTTTTGACCTGGACAGCCCCTTCTTACCGGCACTACTGCTTTTTATTTTCTATTTTTGATACAGTTAAAGTGTCTCCTAAAGGCCTTACTGATAAAGTTGGGAGGCACAGGATGGGCACACATGTCCTTGGTCTCCCCATCTGTGGGTGACTCCACATAGCTTGGCCCATCACCAAGCAGATACAAAGCCCAGGTCCCTAGTCCAGCTCCTGAAGGAATCCAGAGGCCTTGGTTCCCCCAGATGGGTGGCTCGTTGCCTGGGAAGCAGAAGCCAGCCACCCTACCCAGAAACTGTTCCCTTTGCCACACAGCAAGCAGACTTCCAGATCTACTCTGAATACTGCAACAACCACCCCAATGCCTGCGTGGAGCTTTCTCGGCTCACCAAACTCAGCAAGTACATGTACTTCTTTGAGGCCTGCCGCCTACTGCAGAAGATGATTGACATCTCCTTGGACGGCTTCCTGCTGACACCTGTGCAGAAGATCTGCAAGTACCCCCTACAGCTGGCAGAGCTGCTCAAGTACACCCCACCCCAGCACAGGTAGGGAGCCCAGGCCTCACCCACTGTGTTCCGGATTCTGCAAAGGGCGTGCGGAGGAGGAAGTCAGGAGGACAGAGCTTGTGCGTGCCTGGCATTTGGGGAGAAGAGTGGGACTGCGCTTCAGTGGCCAAGGGGCACAGGGTGGCTTTGGGAGATACCTGCTGTGCTCTCAGCAGACGGCAGCACCCTCCCGTCTGTCCTACCCAGGGACTTCAGGGATGTCGAGGCTGCCTTGCATGCCATGAAGAACGTGGCCCAGCTCATCAACGAGCGGAAACGGAGACTGGAAAACATCACCAAGATTGCTGAGTGGCAGAGTGCTATAGAGGACTGGGAGGTGAGGGCTGCGGTAGCACCCTGGCCTGAAAGCTGTGCTTGTCTCAGGAAGCCCAGGAGGGAGCAGGGCAGGGGCCACACTGCTGGGCAGGAGCCATACCCACAAGAAAAAGCAGGTTCTCGTGCACAGCTGTGGTGACTGTGGTGCGACCTTGCAGAGCCGGACACGGCGGTGGCCTTCTGCCCCACGTGAGACAGGATAGTATTCTCTGCCCACTCCGCCAGTCGGGGAGGAGGCCTATGTGAGGAAGGGCATTTCTCCGTAGCACCCTGCTCCTCTGCCCTCAGGGCCCACACTGGGTCCCTGGACTTTGGTCAGCCTGTGCAACTCCCAACTCTAGGGTTTGTGCCCATCGGCACAACCCAAATGGTGACACTCTGATGGTGGGACTTGGGTCCTAAAATATATTAAGCTGGGAAAAGGGCCCCTTAAGACCTTAAAGATTGGCTACCAGAGGTGAATCACAACCTAACTTCTTTTCCAGGGCAGCACTGTCTGGTCAAAAGATCATGTGAGCACTTTCTAGTAGCCATCTTTTTGGTTTTTGAGACAGGGTCTCACTACATGGTTCAGGCTGGTCCTGAACTTACTATGTAGCCCAGGCTGGCCTTGAACTCAACAGCAAGTCTCCCAAGTACTAGGGTTACAAGCATGTGCCACCACACCCAGTTCTAGTAGCCATTTTAACAATGGGGAAAAAAAAAAGTGATTGAAGGTGATTGTAATGTTTAACTCAATAACTATCCCATCATTTCAGCTGTACTCAACATGAAATATGATTTGTGATACATTTTACATTCTGCTGCTCACTAACTCTTCAAAGTCAGTGTATACTTTACCCCGGAATCACATTCTTGATATGGAACAAGCACACTTCCATTGTCCAAGAGCCACAGAGGCCACTGACCACAGGACGGTCGGTCTGCAAGGCCAGCCAGCCCTCCCCAGCGCTCACCTCCAGGCCCCAGAGGACTCGCTGGCCTTCCAGATGCCCCTCCCCCTGGGCTCATCTAGGCCTGCCACAGGGCCCAGGTCAGGTACACTCAGCTCTGCCTTTGCTTGGGGTCCCTCAGGGGGAAGATCTCTTGGTTAGGAGCTCAGAACTCATCTACTCCGGAGAGCTGACTCGTGTTACACAGCCTCAAGCCAAGAGCCAGCAGAGGATGTTTTTTCTGTTTGACCATCAGCTCATCTACTGTAAGAAGGTACCACTTGCCGCCCTACCGGGCCAGCCCCATGCAGAGCAGGTGGAGGGCCTAAAGCTGAGGGACAGCTGCCCAAACTGAGGGCCTCCCAGGTCCTCCGCAGCCATTCCTGGGAGCCCTCTGGTCTGGGATGAGGTGAGGGTAGCTCTCCATCTGGCCAAGGCCCCACTGAGGACACCCTCATTCATTCCTGACCTGACCCCCACCTGCTTCACCAGCCACCACATCCCCCGAAGACCTCGGCTTCCCTCTGCCGGCCCCGAGGTCCTCCGCTGCAGCCATCCCTTGGTCCTTCTGTAGCTTGCAGCTTCTGCTGCTTTGTCAAAATATGGCCCAGAGGAGCCAACACTGGAGTCCCTCGTGTGCACTGTGCGCTTCTTCACTGTGGCGTGGGGCGCTGCCTCGGTCTCTGGGGCAGCCCCTGCAGGTCGGCAGCCGGCCATCCCCAGCTGCACCGGGGCTGTCAGGTGCCCACTTTGAACTGGGAAGGAGGCTGGGCTGAGGGTGGGGGTGAGCCCAGGGTACAGCAGCCTGGGCTCAGGATGGCATCTGGCAGGACCTACTTCGGCGAGACGTGCTGTACTACAAGGGCAGGCTGGATATGGACACCTTAGCGGTGGTGGACCTCGAGGACGGCAAGGACCGCGACCTCCACATGAACATCAAGAATGCCTTCCGGCTGTACTGCAGCACCTCAGGGGACAGCCACCTACTGTGTGCCAGGAAGCCTGAGCAGAAGCAGCACTGGCTCAAGGCCTTCGCCAGGGAAAGGGAGCAGGTGCGCCTGGACCAAGAGACAGGTGCGAAGCCCTGCTAGGCCTTGTCCCGCTCTGGCCCTCTCAGCCTAACTACGCCCGTGCCAGGCAATCAGGACTACCATGCGGCATGAGTGTGTGTCTCACTCAGACCCAAGAGCACAGTGAGGCTCAGGAGCCTCTTAGTCCCAGCAGTTAGCACAGGCACTGCCCCCCTCACCCCACGAGCAGGAAGGGCTCTCTGTCAGCCTCTGCCTCCAGCGCACAGGCTGCTGGCTAGGGTGGGAAACACAGACTCCTGGACACTCCCCATCCCACTGCTCAGACCAGGAGGAGACCCTTTCCAGGCAGCTCAAACCCTGCATGAAGCAGGGCAGTGGCAGCAGCTTCCAGAAGCACCCTGTTCCCCACATGAGCCCCCCACGTCCTGGGTACAGGCCCTGGTGTTACACTCTGCAGTGCCCAGGCTGCTTGTGCGTGGGAAGAGCCTCCACTGTGGCAGAGAGGACACCAGATGGAGGGGTAGGGAGCGGGGAGGGGTCTCAAGAGGCTTATCCTTCATCCTGATTGGAGGGCAGATGAACAGCAGGATGAGGATGACCCAGCACGGGGAGGGCAGCGCGCCACAAAGCACAGCCTACAGAGGCATGTGGACAGGGAAGGACCAAGAGAGTCTTGTGTGTGCCCTCTCCCCAGGTTTCTCCATCACAGAGCTGCAGCGGAAACAGGCCATGCTGAGTGCCAGCAAACAGCAGGCCACAGGGAAGCCCAAAGGTAAGTGGCCAGTGGTTCCAGCTCTGGCAGTCCTGGACCAGTCGCATTCCCCTCTGACCCCCAAAGCAAAGCCACAAGACACCTAGGTCCTTGGAGGTGCCCACTACCCTCTGAAGCTGTGGTCCCAAGGCTGGTCATAAGGAAGCTGGTGATAAAGACTGGGTCAGTTTGCAGCTGTTCCTGCTCTTGGTCTCTCTGACCTCCCCAGAATGACAGTGCTCAGTTCCCCAGGCGCTCTGACAAGCTGTGTCACAGCTGCCTAGGAAGGACTGGTCCCCCATTTCTGAAGTCAAATGGCACGAACCTTGGACATGGCAACTCTCCATCCCCTCCAAGGCTGCAGTAAGCCATGCCCAGACCACAGGCTCCAGGGCATGGTCAGCCCCTGGGGAAACAAGACCTGTGCAGCCAAACTAACCAAAAATGGGGGGCAGGGAGTCGCCTGCAAAGCCCTGTAAGGGGCACCTCTGCACTGTGCCACCTGACACCTGACTGTATTGCTTCTCCCGGCCCAGCTGTCGGCAGGCCCTGCTACCTGACACGCCAGAAGCACCCAACGCTGCCCACAAGCTGGCCCCAGCAGCAGGTCCTGGTACTGACAGAGCCCCGGCGGAAACCTTCCACCTTCTGGCACAGCATCAGCAGGCTAGCACCCTTCCGCAAATGAGCTGGCACCCACCCTACAGCACTTTGTGGCCCTGTCCACCTACAGTCCCCAGCTTTGCCTCCCGAGGCCTGCTCTACCTGGCCCTTCTCTGTTTTGCAAACTGGAAGTGATCAGGGCTGAGCAAGGGAGTTGCTTGGGACTCTAAGGCAGTGCCAGGTCTGTGTCCCCTCCTGGGTTTCATCCTCCCTGCTGGCGTAGTGACAAGGCAATGGAGAGACCACCTGGCAGGGGGCAGTAGGGCTCCCGCACATACGAACAGCACCTCCTGCAGCCTGCCTGTCACCCCCACCACCCTGCTCCGCCTGCACTCAAGCTGGGACCCGCAGAGGGTGCTGGCCACTCAGGACCCTTTGGAAATCTACACAGCCCTAAGTTTTGTTTCTGGGCAGGAGAGGCCTGGCTATGGCCACCAGCCCCCTGCAAAGCTGGATTGTTCCCCTGCCCTCTAGCTCATTTAGGCCCCTGCCAAGTGGGTGGGGCCAGGCCACCTGCAACCTTAGTGGGCAGACCAGGAGTTCAGTGCCCCAAATGTCTGGCCCAGAGCTGCTCTTCTGCCTCCCAACTCCTCACAGGCTGCTGACGACCTCTTCACTTGTGACGTGGGTGAGCGTCAGCCATACGGGAACGTCTGTTGTGTGACGCCTACAGCTGTGAGGCAGCTGCAGAATCACTTGGTTTCTGTCGCATTTTTCTAAAAATGGAGTAGGCGTGAGAAGCCATAAGGACTGAATTCTGTGGCCCAGGACTGACCCATCCAGCCCTGGTGGCGGGGTGCAGCGAGGCCCCCACGTCCTGTGGAGATGTGGGGGTACAGCCTGCATCTCGGCGTGGAGCCCACTGGACTCAGCAGCATGGACAGTCACTCTTGCACTATCCCTTCTCCAGGCCAGAAACGACACCGATTTCATAAAGAAACTGGTGGAAAGTAACCTGGCTGCTGGTGTGCCTGTGTGTTTTCTTCCGCGTACACACCCACCCCCTTTCCTTGCCTGCTACCCGGGCTCTCCCCTAGCCTTTCCTAAAGAGGAAAAGAGCTTGGCTGTGAGGGGGCGAGGAGGAATGCAGCCCTGGGATGGCCAGGCATGGGGTGCAGCCAACGCTGTTCCTCTGCCGTGGGCATGGGGTGCAGCCAACACTGTTCCTCTGCCGTAGGCCTGGAGGCTGCCCCTCTTCCTCAATGCTCCAAAGGTTTTCTGCCAGAGTTGCCAAATCTGAGTTTTGTTTTTCTAGGCTTCAGCATCCTCCCTGCTGAATAGGACAGTCTTTTCCAGGAACACAGCAGTCACAGACGCCAGGAGAGCACCCCAAGGCTGCTTCCTCGTGTGTCCCATCTGGACAGACAGCCTCTAGCCCCGTATCCATCCTCTTGCCACAGCACCGGTGGACACAGCCAAGGTCCTTGGGACTGAATACTGCACTAGATCCCTGGCAATCTCCTAACTTCTGGGAGGCCACAGTATCTCCCAGTCAAATCAAATTATCTCTGGACAAAGCCCACATGGAAGAAATCATGACAAACAGAATATGCAACACAAGTCAATCTTTATTGAAAACTGCAGTATTAATACATAACAATTCGTTACAATAAACGTGCCTTTAAGAATTTTAAATCTGAGCTCATCTACTCATCAGATTGCATAAAAAATTAAAATAGTGTGAATTGACACCTAATTGAACTGGCTCAGGATGGGTGGTCCGCTCCTTTATATGACATGGAAGTTCAACGCAGAGGCAAGGGGCGCCTTTAACACTGGAAGACAACGCTGACTTAAGCTTTAAAAAGTACCAAGAGAACAGTGTAAAAAACAGTATTTAAAAATCACTTAAAAAAAAAAGAAATGTCTCCTATCCAGTCACAGCCCATGAGGCTCCCTGGGTGAGGCCTTGCCGCAGCCCACCGGAGCAGTGATTCCATCCAGCGGCCCCGTTCCTGCTACTGCACACCAGCTTGTGCCAGGGCCAGAGGCCCTCTGCCAGGGAGCTGCCTGCCAGGCTGACACGGCACAGCCCACCCTCCTGAAGTGCACTGCAGCTCCCAGGAGAGATTCCACTCCTCTGTCTCAGTGTTCTGAGTGACAACTGTTAGTCTTATGGACTAAAGCCAGGTTATCGCACAGGGTTTCCATTCTTCAAATGAACTGAGAGTAGAGACAAACCCTTGAAACATGTAAGATTGCTTTCCAAGTTTCTACCAAGACCACGCCCTCCTCACCTGGGCACAAAAGCTGCAGTGCACTCCAGAAGTCTGCCAGCCTTGAGGATGCTCGGGTGGAGCAGCAGGCAGCCGAGAGAAACACACACAGACCTGGGAGATGTGCAAAACAAGAATGCTAAGCTGTGCCCTCCCTAAGCCAACTACACTCCTACTAGACCCCCTTAGAAAGCACCAGAGAGAAGGACCAGTGGCTGCCCCACCTGCTGTTGCACCCACGGGAGGTCCTGTGCTGCCAGGCAATGCCAGGCCAACTACAATTGGAGCAGCCAACTGTCAGCTGCCAGATGAGAGAAGGTGGCCCAATTGGTCATAGCAATGCTGTATCTGAATGGTCAAAGACACAGGTGAGGTCTGGACTTCCTGTGCAAAGCAGCCCGACATTTACTCAACCAGATCAGGAAAGGACTACACTGCTGGATGTCAGTGTGTTCCGAACTGCCCTCAGAAAGTGTGTCCTCTCACTGGCACATCTTCCAAGAACACATGAGGCTCACTTCCTGGCTGCCTGTCACAGAAGGATGACACCACCAGATGGAACGAGGCGCCAGGGGGCTGGATACTCAGCAGCCTGGTACCCAGCTCAGGTCCTTGCCACCTGAAAATACATTTGCATAGCACTCAGGAAAGGGTTTCACAGAACAGCAACTGGTAGGCCATAACCACACCAACAAGAACATTCTTGAAAGATGTCCACAGCATACATAGGAAATTCTGGAAGCGCTTTCATGCCTGTTACCGTAACTGGTCCTGGCCCTGAGGGTGGCCTCACCACTGAGTCAGGGAGTACGTGGATTGCTTGACAACACTCACTCAGCCTCCAACTGGCTCCAAACTACATTTCTATGCGCTGAGAGCAGCAGCAGCAGCTACACAGCTGAAGAAGCAGCTCCCAAGTCTCAGGGGAGCAGGTAGAGAACACAAAAATGTCTAAATATCCATAATGATGCCTGTGTCTACAAGAACTAGGTCTTTTGCTTCCTGTCTCAACTTCTCAAAGAACAAGTAATTCAACTGAAGACCTCTCAAATCAGAAATGTCACACATATAAAAAGCAAAAGTCCTTGGAATGTTCCACAATATGCTCGGGATACCAAACTATACAGCTTTGTAACAGATTATTGACCCAAGTACTATTTAATTAATTTTACTAGAAGGGAATGGAACCTATGACAGTTTTATTACTATTATTAAGTCTAGATTCTTAGCTGGTAAGTATCATCTACCTTTCATAGATCTGATACCTGATGCCCTGATAAGTTTCAAAATTGGAAAGATTTTTCACGAAACATATTGTACAATGCAGAAGTATCTGATAGTCTCTCAATTTCAATTCAGCCTTACAAACGAGGAAAAAATTCATTACAGAGAACAAAGGTCTTCATATAGCTGGTATAAATGGGCATCAGGGGATGCAAAACTTCCTCCAACTTAGCACTTGTGAGAACACTCAACTGTGTGTGTGCCCCTGTCACACAGGCCAAGAGACAGTCCATGCAACCTCTCAGAACTTCCTCCTGGTTCTGGACACCACCACCCCTTACAGGTAGGGGGCATGGGTGTGTGTCTATTTCTGTGAGGGGCTTTTATAAAACATACACCAAAATCATTAATATGTTCTCCTGTGTATTATCATTCAACTGGGGAAAATGCCTTCTCCGTCAGTCAGTTGAGTCCCTGGGACCCTTGGAACCTACCAACATTGTAAATCATCCATTACGTAGATGGAATTATCAACAGACTTGCAGAAATGAACACAACTCTGTGTCCACACACACAGGTAAATGACACCACACACACACACACACACACACACACACACACACACACACACACACACAGGTTAAGTGCTCAGGAAACAATTTAAAATACTTATCAGTAAACATTCTATGTAAATGGACACTAGGAATAAGGACTCTTGTTTATAATGAGCCATGCAAAAATATTCCCCAATTTATAAAATGTGAAAAACAGAAAGTTATGACGAGTACTTACTATAAAAAATAAGATTACCAAAGGCTCAGTGGTCAGGTGTTCCACCTGCCAGCCAGCATGGCTGGCAATGGAGCGACCTCTACCCAGCACGAGGGCCCTGACCAAGCTGCCAGACAGCAGCAGCACGGACTCTCTTCCCAGCTGAAGACCACAGCATGTAGGCAACATGGGAGTGGGAGAAAAGGTGCATCTGCCCCATCCAACAGACCCCTACAAGGAAGCAAGTCTTTCCATCTCTAGCCCTCTGACCCCACTGAGAACGGACAGCCACTCTTGTCACTCAGTCAGGCTTATTAAGAAGGAAGAAACAATTCTCCTCTTGATTTCTTATGTACAATATTTTAAACTCAACATCTTTTCCATAACAGACACCAGCAGGCAAATGCTTTCCACTCCTGCCAGGCTGCATGTGCTGTCCCACATGCCTGGCACCAAGTGCCTGCAGTTCCAAGAGGAGGTGGCAGAAGAGGCCCAGCCCCTAGACACAGCCCTTGGCTCCCTGACCCAGCTAGGCGTCTGTAAGCCAGACAGCAAGTGAGTCAAGTCATCATCAGGTGGACAACCTCAGGACAAGCTATATCTTTACATTCGCAGACCTAGTCATGACTTTGCCTCTCTAAATAAACAGGAGTAATTTAAAATAGTTTTGTTCCCTTTCAGCATTTGTAAGTACACAACACCCTCTATAACACACAGCTGGTATCTTTGCCCTTCTCTGTGAAAGAAACAGCAACACCTAAGTTTGTTTTTTTTTTTAACTGACTCAAACACTTCTTGAGAAAAGAAAATATGGAATGACTTTCTAAGCTAAAGGAGAAGATGATACCTGCTCCAAGTGGGGCTGTTTCTCTTTCACATACCTTCCGTTCCAGGAAAATAATCTAGTTCTACACAAGATATAAAAAACATCATCCTTCTTTGTAAGAGATGTGCAATGAAAATTTAGATGGCAGAGAAAATTGCTTAGTTGATACACAGACCACCCTCACCCCTAAGTGTCCTGGCCACATCCCTCTTAATGTTTCATGATGATCTTGAAGCATGTCCCTGTGCCTGACCCCTCCAAGGCTGAACAGAAAGGGACGCCCCATAACCACTGCTCCCAAGCCACGTAGCCTCCCTGTCCCTGCAGTTCCATCTTGGTGCAGTCAGCGTCAAAGAAACAGACCACTGAAAACTAAAAGTCCACATCCATAGCTGGCTACCCACATCAACCTCAAAAGGCTGAATCATCTAAGGTATTCAATGCTCTATGAAGAAATTCACTTGAACACTTATTAACAGTAAGACTGCATACATTACAACAGTGCATTAGTGATACAAGTTGTAAAATACATGTCCATTCCTTTGAGTTTTGCATATGATGGTTTTGCATCAGTCACTGCAGGTAGATTGAGCAAGCTTGGTTTTTGTGTTTGTTTTTAACATGCATTCAACTAGATATGATTCAGAATAGATTAATACTCCCTTCTTATTACAGTTAGCTAAAAATTGCCAGGCAGACCACAAAACAGGATTTGCTTTAAGACCAACCCACAGAGTTAGCTGGAAACTAACGGCACTGGGACCTGCTGGACCGGGACGGAGTTGTGTTTAGCTAAGTGTGGAGAGCAGTAAGAAGAAAGTCCTGGTTGGAGGCAAAAAGCCTGCAGCACCAGCTGTGGAACCTCAATGATGTGACTGCACAGCTCCATCCTCAAACCTGGGGGAGAACAGACACAGAGTCACACGTGGCACTTCTGGAATGCCACTCAGAGAATGCCACAGCAAGAGCTGCGCTGGGGGGGGGGGGTGGACAAAGCCACTGACTCTGGCTCCCGCCCACCACAGAGACCAGGGTTTCCCTCTTTTCTGCAGGCAGGAGGAGGGTATGTAAGTACATTTCAGTAAGGTCGAGGTACACAGTGTAAGAAGTACACACACCACCCAGGCATGGCAGCACACAAGACTCCATCTCCAAAGAGACAAACAGCTATTCGTGGGCTATCTACTTTGTGGAGTCCCATTAAAAACAAAAGCATAAAACATCGCTTTTATGCTTTGCTCTTGGCTCAAGGGTACATTTTTCTAGTCAGTGCTTATAGCCTTGCCATTCTCCTCAAGGAAATGCACTCTCACCAGGGCCAGGCTCCATCAGCCTTTGCAGCCACTTACGTCTGTCTGCAGGGTGATCACCACTGAGGCGGCACATAGCTGTACGTGGGAGTTCCTGGGGCCCGGTACGTGGGAACGGTGACTGGGTGAGGGGCGACCGGAGTTGGGGAGTGAGCAGTCAGCAGGGTACCTGGAAGAAAAAGCAAGCACATGGCATACACAGCAGGCCTACATGCAACATGGCCCACATCTGCATGGAACTCCACCAAGACAGGCGGCCTGGCCTCTCTGTTTAGAGGGAGGCGCAAAGGCGGCAACGGTTCAGACCTGGCACAAGGGCAGAAGGCTGAGGAGATTCTCCGGAGCAGTGCACACATGTACAGCCACAGCCGGCTCCCACCCACAACACATCACAGAATGTGCACAATGATCTGTGTAAGTCAGATGGGAAGCTACACAAGTTTAAAAATATTACTGCTCACTTTAAATAGGAAAGAAATTCTGATACAACATAGCTGAAACTTAAAGGCATAATGCTAAGTGAAAAAGGTAAATTTTTAAAAAGTCAATGATAAAAAAATACTGTGATTCCAGTATTTAACAACTGTCAACTTCACAGAAGCAAAACACAGAATGCTTAGTTGCCAGAGGAAGTGGGCAGCAGAAAAGGTGAGTTTAAAAAAAAAAAGGGTGAGTTTTGTTTAATATGTAAACAAGTTTCAGATTTGCAAAAAAAAAAAAGGAAAAATACTGTGAATATACCTGCACTGAAGAACTGTGTACTATACCACACATGGTGGGGCATCCCTATAATCTACTCAGGAAGCTGAGGCAGAAGGACTGCCACAAGTCCAAGGTCAGCCTAAAGCACACAGCAAGATACTGTCTCCAAAAAAAAAAAAAAAAAAAAACACACAAAACAATAAAAACTTACATTAAAAAATGGTTAAGATGGGAAGGGCAAAGAAACGTGGTAGGGTTCCGAACTTCATGAGCTCCCGACTATATGACAAGGAATCTATTTTGTTGTAACTGCAGAGGCTCAGCAACTGAGTCTGTCCAAGGAGACGCCTACTGCTGACACCCCCTCGCCGCACAGGCTGAAGGCAGGCAGCTTTGGTCTGCAGTCTGCTCAGCAGGAACAGACAGGCTGGGAAGCCTACGGAAATGGAGACCCTGAGCAGAAGCACACAGACTACTGGAATGCCTTCCTCTCTGGCACGATTCCTTATTTTGAAGTAGTCCTGGGGATAAAAGAATTATGGCAAACGAAGTGTAACTTGTGTTGGGCCCAGACCTTTGGCTAATGTGACCTGGAGATGAGCCAATCCTCAGGACATCATCACATCAAGTCCCAGGGCTCCTCTATGTCCATGGAGACATGCTGACCCTAGTTAGCCAAGCGTCTTACCCCCACCATGGTTTTTATTTTCCTGACGTACAGGAAGCCTGGGGAAGTAAAACAGATAAATACCAACCAATCTCTATAGTCAACTATTCTGTTAACACAAGATCAGCCTTCCGAGATTTATAAACACATGTTTATTGATGCAGCTTGACCAACAAAGCTCATGTAAAGAAAGTCTAGAGAGGCTCAGCCCGCACTGTGGCTGAGCAGCCCACCACAGATGGCCTCTGTCAAATTCAGGTTGCTACTCTGCTACACTCCGCAAGGGAGGTCACTTGGTTCATGGTTTGTTACTCTATAGCCTGCACTCCAGTTTCCTCGCAACGAAAAGGAAACAGGAAAGGCAGGGAGGGAAAGTCAAACACGATTTGCTTTTTCCTCCCACCAATTCATGTTTAGCCATAAAAACATTAGAGCTAAGGTGGATATTCATGAGCTCTCCCGACTTCACCACAGCTATCAAGCCTCCCAGAAGAGACACACAGGAACAAAGACTCACCTGCTGACATGGCCATGGTGGTTCCAGCAACCATGCCCATGGTGACGCCGCTGCCTCTGGGGGGAGGGATGGGGGCAGGATACACCGTAGCTGGCATGCCATTGGGCTGCACCACGGTGGTGTGGTGGATGACGTGAGGGGGTGCGGCATACAGTGGCTGTGTGTAGTACGTGCCCTGCTGTGGGGAGAAGAGAGACAACTGCCACAGGGTGCCGCAGCCACTAAGACCCGATGGAGCCAACTCCTCCCACCGTTCGGGGTGTGCCCAAGCATACCTGTGCATACGGACTCTGCTGGGGGTAGGCACTTCGCACAGGGTACACAGCAGTCTGGTAGGGGTTGGGGGAAGAGGAGTACGGTGGCACAGCCCCGCTGGTGGGGGAGCAGGACACTTTGTAAGGTGTGCCTGGAGTGTAGCCTGGAACAGAAGGCAGCAGCCTGAGTTTACCCTGGCCTGTGCCAGGCACGGGGAAGGACAAGTGCACAGGGAGGAGCCAGACACATGTCAGCTCATGAACAGCATGGTCACGACCTGTCGCCACTGCAGCCTCGAGCTTCCGTGAGATCTCGCTCCATTCCTCAGCTCTGTGTGCAGCTGCAGTCAGGGTGGGTTTAGGGTGCAGGAGAAAGTTCCCCGGAGCACATGCTCACAACATACACCTGTCCTGTCCCACAGGGATATAAACTGGTGAGGCCTTTTAGTGTTCAGCTGATCATAAAAATGCCTATGTCTTTTAACCTCCAGAAATCTGTCTTAAAGAGATAAACAAACATACACAAAGACTTACTATAAGCATGCTTATCTCAGTGTCACTTATTGTAACAAAAACAGAGAAACTTATCCAACAGGATCGGCTCAGCACCCTATGGTAAAAAGACTGCAGCGTAAAGGGACCAGGTCGAACACACACAATTTGCTCTCATTCCCGCCAAAAACATTAAGAGAACCAGAAGGTAGACTGAGGAATAAAAATAATAACAAAAATCCTACACGGACCAAAAATGGAGCAAAGACAGTGCTCTGAAACCTAAAAAAGCTGCAGTGGAAGATGACTCAGCTAAGCAAAGAGAGTGGAGAAAGAGTCCAACACCAGAAAGCACCTTCCCAGCAACTGGGAAACTGCAGTCCACCAAGGAGTTTCCTGAAGCTGGAGGGGGACTTTGGGGCAACAGAGGGGCCAGGAGTGTACTGAGGAAACACCAGGTGCCTGACTCCCCATGGCAGCAGACAGCAGTCTGCTGCCCAGGAAGAGGGAGAGGGCTTCTGCACAGCTATGCCTGCAGCAGCTTCACTCATCTACCCACAGCTGGAACTGGCCCGGGAGTCCACCACCTAAGAACGCCGACAGACTGGATCATGCATCTTCACAACCAACTACCACTCATGACTAAAGGAAACAAAGTAAGGACACAGAGCTACACAAATGAGTATCAAAATCACTGTATCACGTGAAAGAAAACCAGAATACATGCTGTATGTATGACAAGCAACTCCAGGAAAGACAAATCAAACCTACAAAGACAGCAAACCCAAGCACGGAGGGGCATACAGCTTTCAAAGGGCTGGTGGCACTGTACAGACTACCCAGTGATCCAAACACACCAAGCTGCACACACAAGAATGGCTTCTGGCACAGGCAAAGTGCCTGCACAGTGCTTTCTACACAGTATGTAAGGGCATCCACGTCCCAGCTGGTGCCAACAGCATGTAGCATTCAGGCTGCCCATGGGTACCAGAAAGTGTAGCATCCCCAACCGCAAACACAAGTCCCGCAACACCCAGCAACCTGACTTCTAGATGTCACCCCTACAAAAATGACAACACAGCTTCACAATGGGACTTGCAGAACATGTTCACCAATCTAATGCCTAAGTGGGAAATAACCCAAATATTATCATCAAAAGAAAGGTTACACTGTGACACATCTGCACAAAAAGCCTGAGCAGAACAATACATGTTGAGTGACTCTATTTACATACCGAACAGTAAGTAAACCTACCTATGATGAAAAGCATCCAAAAGAGAAGAGAAGAAAAGAAAATTTTCTGGGATGACACAAGCATTCTATATTTTGTTTGGGGCAGTGGTCCCATGAGAAGGAATGATAAGAAATGATTAATCCATGAGGAACAATGTACCCAAATGCACATTTAATATATAGGTGTTCTGTACATAAATTACCCTTCAATTTTAAAAAATAAAATGAGTATAAACATTTTTAAGTTAAAGAATTTTTAATTATAGCACTGGAATGTATTTAGCAAAGTACACACTTTTTTTTAACTTAGACGAGACAAAAATAATAAATGATTCCTAGGAAATTCATCCGTATTAAGTGATTTTTTAAAACCACAGGAAAGAAATGTCACATTCCTCCCAGGGGCCAGGTGAGCCTTGTTCTCACCTTCTGCTGTAGGCTGACATCCACCCTAGAGGTCTCTGAGGCTCCGAGTGCTGTGTGTCCAGGTTCACAAAGACGCCCCAGCCTACCTCCTCACCCATACCCAGAAAGTTGCTCCACGCACAGCCTCAGCATGCACGACAGCTGGCCCGGTGTGTGGTCATGAGAAGGTGGCTAAGCCCATTCGTCAGGATCCAGTTGTGACCCTTTCTCCCAACCACAATGACTGTTAACTGAACTAAGATCCTTCCAGGTCTCACTGTATTATTTTGCAATTCATTACTGCTATGTTAACTGGAAATAAAACAATGCCAAAATCTGAATACCCCAGCTTTCAATACAGGCTGGTACTTGGCTAAATCAGAGTCTAATACACAGATTTTCTGTTAGGAGCTAGAAAATAAAGTTTAAAGTCAAGACCACTAAAGGGTGCCTACCGCGCTTTCAGCTCGTGAGTGTTCCCCCAGGGTCCATGAGAAGATCTGGTCTCCAAACATGGTGCTATTCAGAGGTGATGGAAATGTTAAGAGGTGAAGTCTTCGGGTCACTGGGGTACACCCTCCAAAGGCAAGGTGAGGCTCTGGACCTCTTCTACTCCTCTTTTTCATCCCCCAGCTTTGAGGAGAAGCTCCACCACCCACCTATGCCCTGCCCTGACTGCTTTCTCACCCGAAGTAATGGGGTCAATGGGTAGGCATCATCTCTAAGAAAGTCCATTATCTCAGGTATCAGTCATACTAATGGAACGCTAACAATGCACCTTTTTCCAAGGCTGCCCATCTACTCGTCTTCAAGGATTAAAAGGAAAGTGATGGTTTCACAGGGTGAAACAAATTAAAACTGTATGCATACTTTATTACACGCCAACTAAGCAAGGCTGAAAAACATTTTCTTTATAAAGAAAAAGGCAATATAGTAGCTATGAGTCCTTGCCATGCACTGACACTCCCAGCGGGTGGTCCAGGACAGCCACAACTCCCAAGTGATTCACTCACTTGGAGGAAAAAAAAGCAGTGTAACATAGGCACAGGTCTCAGTAGGTGTGGACATGAGCGCAGGATACCAGCTGTCCGCCACCAATGCAGGGTGAAGCCCTGTCCAGAAAAGATCCGGAAAAATCTAGTTCTGACTACGAGGTGCCTGACTTCAGAGGAAAGTTGCCAGAAAACAGACCACCAACTCAGTAGCACTTACGAGGTCTTGGCAAGGAAGCAGGAGTTAGCTCAGGGTGGGACAATGCTATCTCAAAAGAAAGGAGCCACGGAGATGAGGGCAGGGGAGAAGCCACTTCCCTAAGCCACTCCTCCGCTTCTCAGAACCACAAGGACCACCACCACACAGCAAGACCACAGCAGGAGCTCCTGTCACTCCTAGATGGACATGACCACCCCACAATTCCTGCTCCATTATCACTACATATCTTAACCAAGATATCACCCTAGTAGTCAATAAATGCATACCTCACCAAGATGTTAACAATTTCTTAAGCACCACTATCAAATTATTGATTCAGAATTATTTTCTGTGTGTACCATTTTGAGAAGAGATGCTAGATTTAAAAATTGGGAACCCCATTCAGAATTTGCAGTGTTTGGGGCTGGGGATTTAGCTCAACGGCATAAGCGCCTGCCTTGCAAGCGCACGGTAGTTGAGTTTGATCCCTGGTACCAATAAAAAATAAAATAAAATAAAAGTTAAGTAGCTTATCCAGAATTTGCAGTGTTTGTCAGTTTTCACATGGTGCGAGATAACAAGCAAACAAAGCATCCTCTTTTTTTTCAATTTAAAAGCATTTGGAACATAAATGAAACAACTGAAGAGGCATCTAGGGACTTATTAGGCAGACATTAAAAGGTATGCACTCAAAGAAACAGTGCAATGAGAGGGGGAAGGAGGAGGGAGAGAGGAAGTGTTGGGGAGAGGGAGACACACAGGCTTAACTGGGTGCTTCTCTTCAGAAGTGCAGGTTGCATTTCCCAAAACGGAAGAACAAATTCTAAGAAACAGAGGTTAACACTAAGAAATAGTTATTGAGAGAAAGATAGCTTCTGTATTAAGAGAAAAGGGGGCTTGGAAAGTGGGTTGCCTAGAAATAATTTTGACAGCATCGAAAATTTGTTTTTAGATGTGAAAATGACACGTCTTTTAAAGCTTACTCCAGAAGCCATGAAGACAGTTGCTTTAAAATAATGTAAGGACAAGCGGTGGGCACACAGATGTGCTGCTGATGGGAAGCAGGGTTACGTGCTCACTTACATACATACACATGTAAAGTCAGTCCTGCAGGGAGTGGTAATCCCAGCACTTGGGAGGCTGAGGCAAAAAGATCACCGGAAGTTCAAGGCCAGCCTGGGCTACATAGTAAGTATGAGGGTAGCCTGAACTCCTTAGTGAGACTTTGTTCAAAAAACCAAAACCAAAATAAAAACTGAAATTGCTCTTAGCAAAAACTCTCTAAAGTAAAAAATTACTAAATTAATGATTAGGCAGGGTATTATACATTAAGAGACAAGAGACATACAAAACAAATCCAACATGTAACATTAAGTAGATCCTGACTCCAAATATTTAAAAAATTTGATATAACTGGGCAAATTTGAATATGTACTATTAAATGCACTACTAAATAAAACAGGGAATTATTATCTCGAAGTGTGACACTGGTCATGCATTATCCTCACTGTTAAGTTAGGAAGGGGCATTCTGAAGTCTGCAGGAAAAGTTAAAAAAGACTACACACAATTCTGAATTAGTTCATCAGGCAAAGGGAAAAAGTATATAGAGGCACATTCATCCTTATAAAGATAAAGCCAACAGGGCAAAATGACAGCTGATGGATGTAGGTGGCAGGGGTTACAGGCATTTGCTACACTGCTCTCTGAACTGTTCTGTATATCTGACAATTTTTTATAATACATGATAAGATATTCTTTCAAACTGGGCTAAGCGTATTAGTCTGTAGTCCCAGTTACCTGGGAGGCTCAAGCAGAAAGATGGCCTAACATCCAAAGTTAAAGGCCAGCCTGGGAAACAGCGAGACTCTGGCTCAAAAGACAAAAACAAAAGAACTAAAGACAGCTTTCAAAGGATGACACACGACTGTGAGAGCTAGGCAGAAAATCTCCATCAAGGGTCACTCATTGGCTGAAAAAACAAGTTTGGAAGCCTACTGTCCAAAAGGATCACTACAGTCCCATGTGCCCCAGAAGAATGAGCATCCGGCCAAGCCTCTAAAAAGGCCATCACTGGAAGGCGTGGCTCTTCAGCAAGCTAATCCAAAAGACCTTGGGCACCTGGGCAGGGACTGGCAGAACAAAATTAAGACAAGTCCAGTTGAAAATATAGCCAATGCTCTAGTTGTAGTTCTACAACACAAACTGATTCACAAAAGAAAGACAGGATAAAAGGAGTTGTTTGAGGAAGTAAAAACTTGTGAGCGGTGAATTCCCAAATGGAAAAAAAATACAGTATATCCTTTAAGAGACCCATCAATATTCCTAACAAGTCTGTCACCGTGTAAACTGAAGAAAAAGCTTGGGCTGGAAGAAGGACAGGTGCTCCAGCCTACACATACATCCAAGGACACAAGGAGGAAGGCCTGGCCACAGGTCTCCAAAGACAGGCTCTCTGAGCACACAGACACCAGCTCAGCCATGTGACAGAGTCACCTTGAGGAGATCCCCACAGCGGGTGGGGCCCTGCGAATTTCATGAACGACAGGACCAGACACCTAGTGAAAGATGCAAGTATCAAGTCCATGAAGCACAAAGGAGTTGCAGGAGGGAAATAACCACACATGTACGACACAGCTGTGAATAATGTTAACAGGCTCCCAATTAGAGGGATGAGAAGTCATTACCCTCCTGCCCGGGAAAATGAAAAGGCTAAATTTTTATCCCAACTGACACATCAACGAGCAGCACTTCCTTTACAAAGGCAGCAACAGGAGACTATGTGGACATACAGAAGACAACAGGAAAATGAACGCTGCAAGAGGTTAAGTGGCTGAGTTTGCCTACACTGCCGGACGAGTTGTTCAAACAAAGTAGTAGGGAAATGCGGTTTCACTTTTAAAAGCTTACAGGACAACTGAAATTTTTATACTATATGCATGTAAGCCTTTAAAAGTCTCCTAAAACCCCATAGCCTACTAATATTCTAATTCTCTGCTATGTGGCTGCTATCAATTAAGTTTAATTTTTAAACCTAGGTTCTCACTTCACAGATCTAAGATTGAGTTTAAAAAGAAAAAAGGTGTAAAAGAATTTTCACTTAGTAAATATCCTTCAAAAATAAGAACAGATAAACACTGTGTGATACCAATGGTTTAATTAAACTACTACTTTATTAGAAGTGTCTGTACTAGTATACCAATGTTTAAAGTCTGCTTAATACCTTAAGGTATCACTCTATGCACACTTTCATCTTTTTCTAAACAACCTCACGTGATATCAGATTATCACTGCAAATGTCAGGTACAGGCACAGCGTGGCCATAAACCAACCGGACAGAGGCCTCAAGCATGCTAGCTGAGGCCTAATCCCGTCCTGCTGACACCTGGTCCTGGGCATGAACCTGGGCTGCAACCATCCAGCAACACAGCAGATGAGCTCATTACACAAATGCCCAGGGTAAAGTCAACAACACGGCCAGTCACAGCCAACCCACAGCCCAAACTCTGATTCTAAAACGAGACTGGACACTCTGCCTAATGAGTACATGAGTGCATGAGTGCACATCTACTACATGTGTTCAAGGAGACAAAACAAAGGACAATTTCTCTGCTTCTAGACTCCAAGTAATAGAACCCTCTAAGCAAAAATTACACTTCAGCACCACAAGGTATTCTGAACCCTCTCTGTTATACTTTGAAGCTAAAAATGAACAGCACTAGAGATTACAAAGCACTCTGAAAGAAAAACCTACAAATACAGCACTGACACCAAGATCAGCTCTGTCTACAAATGTGGTGATTGAGAGAACCAGCAAGTGTGTCAAGAAGCAAGGAATGCTGAAAAACTTCCTTAGTGCTTTTATAGCGATGACTGGCTTGCTCATCAGTAAGAGGAAAGGTCCACTGAAAACAGAAATTAAAGTATATAAAACATTCTCAAAAACTCAAGCCAGGTTTGATGGCGCACACCTGTAATCCCAGCACTCAGGAATCTAGAGGAGGAGGATCACCGTGAGTTCCAGACTGTGAGTTCCAGGCCAGTCTGAACTGCATAGTAAAATCTGGTCTCAAAAATAAAAACAAAAACAAAAAAGAAAGACTTCAAAAGATCACAGTGTAGCTGTGTCGCAGACTCAGGGGAGAGTGTCAACAGCACTGAGTCACTGATAGAATCTTTAAAGCACCTTTTTTTGGTGGTGTTGAGGCTTGAACCCAGGTCTTTATGCATAGTAGGTATGCCCCAGCCCATCTCTTTTCGTTCATCAATTTCACATAAAAGGCCTTATTTGCAGCTTCCCAAAAACAAAAACCAAAATCCTGGCACTACTAGGCCAGCAGTTTGGCAGCCAGCAACTGGCTGACCACCCATCACGGTGTCACCCCAATGACACTGCCTACCTAACCTATCTGCCCTGGCTCCGGGCTAAGGGATTCATCTAAGAGCAGATGTGGAAAAGGGTTGAGAAAGGACTCATCTTCCTGAAAGGAAAGCTGTAGAAGGTGGCGACACCTGTCCTGAGAGGCTGACTGCCTCCCACACTTGCACTCCTGTGCAGAGAAGGGCTGCACATTTTCAGCAAGAACTGGGTAAGCCTTAAGGAAATCTGAGGTACTGTAAAATGCTGAGGTATTGTAAAAGGTTAAAAATCAGTTGGAAGTTTTCACCTTACATTTTCACCTTAACTTCTCAATTAAGAAAAACTTACACTACTTGTATTAAGTGAGTTAGATACCTCTGAAAACTCTTAGAAAAAGAAATTTACTTTACGGTGAGCTGTTAGCAGTATATACACATGTAGCATTAACACACAAA
Organism: Dolichotis patagonum; assembly: GCA_004027295.1. NCBI lineage: Eukaryota > Metazoa > Chordata > Mammalia > Rodentia > Caviidae > Dolichotis > Dolichotis patagonum. Next base: position 32,088 of record PVJX010006028.1, on the reverse strand, counting down.
AATAAACTTCACACTGATCTAGCACCATACACAAAAATTAACCCCAAATAGGCCAGAGACCTAAATGTACAACCTAAAATACAAAATTTTTAGAGTGTGTGGGGTAGCAAACAAGAGTCAATCCCCCCCCAACACACAAGCAACCAGCTGATCCGGAGAAACACAGGCTGCGATGATATCTAATGAGGTAACGTGCCATTTGGTGCTTGTGGTGTTTGGTGTTTCACTGACCTTGCAGGTCTAGGAGCAGTGGTCTGGTAAATCTGTTCTAAGGGTTAGCAGTATGCAGTGCGGCCTCTAGGGGGTATCTCCTTATGAGGGTTGCAGCCATTATGGATTTTCCCTGTTGTCTTGTTTTAAAGTCTTGTATCATTTTCATTGTTTTGTTGAGTTGAGTGTTCTTCTATTTTATTTTGTTTGATTTTGTTATATCCGATGGCATGAACAGGTATTTCAAAGATAGCAAGATATATTATAGTAGCCATTTGGGATTTTAATTGTGTCATTTTGAAGTCCTTTATTACATTCATTGTTTTGTTTTTATTGGTTCTATTCTGTTCTGTTGGATTTATACTATGTCTAAAGGTATCCGCAGCTATTTTGAAGACAGCAGGAGGCATTATGGTAACCATTGTTGATTTCATAATGTTTTGAAGCCCTGTGTCACTTACACTGGTTTGTTTTGATTGGTTTTATTGTTTCATTTTCCTTGGTTTTATTCTCTTTAAAATTTAAATAAAATTTCTAGAAGAAAAAAAGGAAGAAATCATTATGAAGTTGGGTTAAGTAGATTTCTCAGAAAGGATCTCAAAGTCATGATTTAAAAAAAATGATACACTAAACCTCAACAAATTTTAAAAACTACTACTCTTGGAAAGATTCCATTGAAACAATTTTCTAAAAAATCTACAGACTGGGAGAAAAAAAACCTCGAACTCACTTACTGGCTAAAGCACTCTCAAAACTCAACAACACCACAAAAATTTAGGCTGGGTATGATGGTGGCATACATCTGTAGTTCCAGTGTCTCAAAAGGTATGAGGATTGCTTCAGCACAGAAAGGAGGTGAGAACTAGCCTAGGCAAGATAAAAAGATCTCTCATTAAAAAAAAAAATTGTTTTTTAATTAAAAACAGATGGGTAGGGGAAAGGAAGAAAGAAAGGAAAAGGAAAAAGACAAAAATTTGTGTGTGTGTATATATATATAAGAAGATAGCTAAGATGGCTATCCTAATAATTCTATTAGTTCTTGAAAAAGAACAGTTAATACTCATATGATTAGATCAATTTTGCATGTCCATATCTGGTAATCTAAGAAACTCTTGAAGATAACAATATGCAATATAACAACCATTACTAAATGCCTATCATCTTGTTTTGAAAGCCTATATTGTTATTGAGTTTGTTGCTGCTGGTTGTCTCTTGCTTTTTTTGTTTTTTTGTGTGTGTCTTTCTCTTAAATAAATTAAAAGCAGAAATAAAAATGAATTACCCACTGCCAAAAACAAACAAAAAATACCTCTGCAATTGACACAATAAAAGACATACAAACCTTACCAAAGACAGTTAAATGACAAAAAAAGCAAATGAAAAGATGATCAATTACCATCAGTTGTTATGAAAATTCAAATTAAAACTACAAGAATACATTACACATCTATCAGAAGAGCTAAAATTTAAAAAACTGATCATAGCAGTATGTTCAAAGATGTGGAAGAGCCACATATCTCAAATACAGCACTAAGGAGAATGTGAAACACACAACTACTCTGAGACAGTGTGGCAGTTTCTTACCAAGTTAAATACGCACCTGCCTTCAGAACCGGTCACTCCACTCCGTATTTACACAGAGAAACGGGAGCGTATGTCTATATAACAACTGGCACTATATACAGATATTCACAGCAATTTCATTTATAACAAAACTGCAAATAACCCCAATGTTCACTACCTGGCAAATGGATAAGCAAAGTGGTATTTCCATACAGTGGAATGCAACCTAATAATTAAAAGGAATAAAACAGTGACTACGTACAAGACAGGTGTATGTATTGTGCCAAATGAAAAAAGCCAGTCCAAAAATGTGGTGTTCTCTGTGAATCCATTTACACCAACATTTTATAAAACATAAAACTCATCAATAGCAGAAAAAGCAGACCAGCAATTTCTTGAAACCTAAGAGACTTAAAAATGGGCAGACAAAAACTCAAAAATGCAAACAATGGGTATATGTTCACTCTCAAGCCATGTCCTTTACAGAAAAGGTTATCAAACAGTGCAATGTAAGTATGTGCAGTTACTCAAGACAGCGGATGACAGAGTGAACCACAGGAGACATCTTACAAAAAGAAATGGATGGCCGGCACCAAGAGCACCACTGCATGAACCGCCACTGACCTCAGGAAACACATGTCACCTCAGCCGCCAAGACAGGCATGACAGGAGACAGTCCTGCTTGGCCAAAAATAAATCATGCCCCCTGTACAAGCTAGACAAGAACGCAAAAGAAAAAGCATTTTGGGAAGAAAACGAGAAACCACTGTGTTAAAGGGTTAGCAGCTCAAATTAAAACTCTTAGCTTCACTGTGTCTTACAGTGGTGGGAGAGCATCCAGGAGAGCCCCAGTTACTCTGGCTGAAACAGGCGTAAACATGAACCCAGGGCAGAGGTCTGCCAGGTCTGTCTCTGAGTACACACTAAAGGCTGAGGAGCGATCTCACAGGGGAGACACAAGAGATGGACATAACAGTAGAACACAAGGGCGGAATTCTATGACTCACAACGCAGGGGAGGGACACTACTGACGTTCATCTTCTGTCAAACAACTACTCCAGCAGTCTTGTGAGATACCATCCCCACCCTCTGTGGAAGGCAAGCGAAGTCTTTACATCAAACTATGGACCACCACAACTGCAAAGGAATTACAAAGTCCAGTGAGTGAATAAAACCTAAAGTAAGCCAACAAAGTGTGCAGGCTCACTGAAAGAACGCCACTAAAACATTTTTACAGAATTCAGACCCAAGCCAATTCAATTTGAGCAGTGATTTCTAAAATCTTAAACTATTCTCAAGCACCCTACAAGGGAAACAAGACTATTTTAAAAATATAACCGAAGTGCCAAACTACTATAGAGAGCAGTCAACCCTACTGCATGAACAGAAGCCCTGGCACGTGGAGTTAACTCATCCCAACCTTGAGGTCAGACTGAAGATCTGGACGGTGGGACGATCTGCAGCATCTGATACTTCACATGCAGTAAGAATTACACTTTTCTCCCTTACCAACAGGCCAGTTTTATGAAACGAGAAACCTACTCAAGGCCAAATCCTAAGTCTACACCCCCTGTTCTCAAAGCCTACCACTTCACTTGCCCCCCAGTTGCATGTACAATGCATCTGGTTTTATAGCACTTACCTGTTTGGAAGGTAGGATTCGCTCCAGGGTACATGTTGGGAGAATAAGCAGGAGCTGCTGCTGCATAGCCCATGGGGAAACCAGCTGAAGGAAAACACACGGCACAATGGATACTGTCAATCAAAGTGTGAGGTGATCTTACAGCTAGAGCTCTTGCAAACACTGCTCTTCCCATCCTCTCCAGACCCCAACGGCATGCTATGTGCTTCACAGTTCACCTCTGTCTTTTTCCCTCAGAATTCTGATGTGTCATAACCATAGAAGTTTTGCAGGGGGTGGGACACTGGAGACTGAACCCAGGGCTTTGCTCTGAGCTTTTTATTCCAGACTGAGTTTCATTAACTTGCCCAGGCTGGCCTTGAACTTGTGATCCTCCTGCCTCAATTTCCCCAGTAACTGTGTGCCAATGTGCACAGCCATAATTACATGTTTTAAACCTCTAATCAAATGCTTGTAACTTTCTACAACTGAAAAAAATTCTGCAAAATGAGTCTAAGTCTACTGCCCAGAGCCAGCCCCAGAGGCTCTCAGTGTAGTTCAGTGGTAGAGTGTGTGCTCAGCACCTGTGAGGCCCTTGGACAATCCTCAGCATCAAAATAAGAACAAAAAAATAAATAAGAACAGAAAAATAAGAACAGAAAATAAGAACAGAAAAATAAATAATCACAATGACCAAAAGATTTTTAAAAAGTAGCCAACCCAGATTAAGGAAGCCTCCAACACTTCCAGAAGTTTCATTCCAGATTCCAACCACAATTTATTCCTTAGCAAGAACTGTAAGAGCGCTAAAAGTATGGGACCATGTGCTAGGTCCCATATATCTGGCTTTACTACCCACAGTACGGAAGAAGCATCATTCTGGACCCCACAGCCCATTTCTATCAGTGAGACAGTAAGTGTTTTAAAGCCACATATTCTCAGTGACTCTAAGAACAAAGCCACAATATTGCTCATTCTCAATTAAAAGCTAAGTTTTGTTTATTTGTTTTTGTTTTTTGAGACAGAGTCTCACTATGCAGTTCAGGCTGACTTTGAACTCACTACATGGCTCAGATTGGCCTCAAACTGATGGTAACCCTCTTGCCTCAGCCTCCCAAGTGCTGAGACTACAGATGTGCATCACCACTCCTGGCTGATTTTTTATTCTTAAGCACTACTATACTTAAAAATTCTAAATTCATTGAGGGTTTCTTCAGATTGTGAAGTTCTAACCCCATTCCCCCAGTTAAGGATCACTAACCCATCCCAGGGTGTCAATGTTATTAAGCTTCAGGATTCTTCCCCTATAGCCACACAGAAATGGGAAAAACCAACAGGATTTACACAAGAGCAAGATGGTCTTTACTAGTACAAACCATATCTACCAGTAATCCTTACTATGAACACAACAGAAAAATTAAACACACTGCAGTGCTCTAGTCAGAATCCTGGCCCCAGGCAGAGGGAGACTCTCACCTGCCCAACCCTCTTCAGAGCCAGGGGCCCTTGAGACTCTGAGTCCCTTGCCTGCCCCTGCTTCACCATGCTGGAGATGACCCTCGTGTAACAGCAAGGACATGAACAAGCCTTCTTTGCACTGAAGATACACAGCCAACTCAGGCTTTCTAGCCTGATTAGTGTCACAACTACTTGGGAGAGGCTGTATGTCTCTACTCCTATCTTCTGGAACCTAGCAATGAACTTGAAAGGAAACTGTGGTTTTCAAAACAAACTGTGCTGAGGGGGCCCACAGAAAGTGTTTCTGAGGGCATGTGGACCAGGACACTGAAGTGTACCATGACTCCTAATAACCAAGCGAGGAAACCTTGAGGGTTAGCTGAAACTAACCATAAAGCTGAAGGGAACAGCTTTATGGATGGGTTTTATATTCTCTGCAGCACTGGGGCTTGAAGGCAAGGCTCTCATGAGAGCTCGGCACTAGTACTGAGCTACACACCCAGTTCACTCACAGGCAGGTTTTATCTGAAAGCTCTGAATCAGCTTCTTTCTCAAACCCTTGGTACACACAGCAGCTCTGGCCGGGATGCCCTGCTCCATCTCCCTGCCCCTCCAAGCTGTCCTTCAGGTATCTGGGGGAACAGGGGTCATCACCCGTGGCCACAGGAATCCCTGCAAGTGCTCAGTTCTCACAGATGAATCTGCTGCTTCAAACTCACTCTCCTTGGTTCCTGACACTGACTCTCTTCTACCTCAGCAGGAGCCACTGTGGGTTTCCCATCTGGATCCTCACTTTCCTGCTGCCCTAACTGGTAAGAAAAGTGTGTAGCCAAATGTTTTATCAACTCATTTTGCATCCAGGGCAGATTCCACCTGAAACAGACCTAACACTGCCCCTGGAAAGCCAGGGCAGCGGTTTCCATCAGCGTCCTGTGGGCTGACTGTGAGTTCCCCCAAAGGCCAGACTTTAAGGCCCACAGGCTGTGCTGCTGCCCTCAACTCGCCCACAGGGGCTACCAGGATACAGCTCAGATACAAGGGCACGAGTTAGAATGCTCTAAAAAATGGTTTATTTATTCAAAAACTAACCGCCACTGAGCCTAAATCATACCCTACAGACCTCCACAACAATTCCCACAAAATTCAAATTTCCTCATCTCTCCCCATAAACTCTGAGTAAACTCAGAAGTCGTTTGCTTTGTACTTATCTGCTACCATTTAAGGTACCAGAAAACTACTGTCATGTGGTTGACCATTCTCATCCTGCCCTTCTTAAAAAGGAGGTAAAAAATGTTCACATATTTAAAGTTTAGTGACCCACCAGACACAGGATGCCACCACAGCCCTGGTCTCTGTGCAGGAACTGAGTCCTTTCATCCCCTGGGAGTCTCTGCTGCTTCTGTGCCTTGCCTCTCCTCTCCCTCCACTCTGTGCCTCACCTTACTATCTCTACTCCAACTACTCCCCACAGTTTCCACTTGGGCTGCACAAACACCTGGCAGAAGTGAAAGAGGAGTGGAAAAGGAGGGGAAGAAGCAAACATCACCACAATGCTATCCAGCTGGCAAAGAAAGCCACAAAGTGGACCTTTACAACTTCTAAGACAGTGACATTGGTAAGATTGGTGACAACCAATGAAAAACTCTAGGCAGGTTAAAATACAGGCCCAAATCACTGAAAAACAAAAGACAAGGTCCCCTGACAACAGAAAGACCCACAGGTGACCCAGAGACTGCAGCCATCTGACAAGGTCTCTACAAATACAAGAGTGGCATTTGGGAAAAAACAGAAGATGTAGGAAATAAGTGATGGGTTATGATTTAACATAGATTTTATAACAAATTTGAGCACAATTAGCAGAATTAGATAAATAGATGTAGGTCACTATTCATATTTAAGCTCAAATGAAGGAAATCACACTAATTTTTAAGAAGCAAAAACTATTCTGATAGAAATCAGAATGCAATTATATCTTTAGTCTGAGCTAAAGTGTCAACCTAAAAGTCTACAATTGAAGGCTGTCTAAAACTTCAAAGCAGGCAAAGATATCACAATGGATCCCTAGAATCTGTGATTATAACCTTATTTGGAAAAACTCTTTGTAAATATGACTAAGGACCCTGAGATGAGATCATCCTGGATTATCCAGGTGGTCCTGAAATCCAAAGACAAGTGTCCTTACAAAAAGAAAACAGAAGATGTGACCACAGAGGCAGAAATGAGGCTGACGTGGCCACAACATGACAAGCAAGGAGAATCAACAGTGCCAGAAGCTGGAAGAGGAAAGCAATGCTCAGTGCCTTTGGAGGGACTGCAGCCTGCCAACACCTTAACTTCAGGCTGCTGAGAAAATAAATTCCTGTTAATTTAACATACCGAGTCTGGGATTGTAATTTATTGTAACAGCTACAGGAAATGAATATACTCAGCAAAAATGTGCCCCCAAAATGAAAGAAAAATAAAGACACTATCACAAAGACAAATTTCACTCAAACACTTATGAAGGAAAAAAATACTAAAGGGAGTTGTTCAGACAAAGGGCAGTGAGTCCAGACAGAGCCATGTCAATAGAAAAAGCAATGAAGGGTGTTAAAAATAATGTGTTAATACAAATGGAGGCTGAGTGCACCAAATAAAAACAGCAGCCTACTCTCGCTACTTACTCAGGGCACTGAGGCAGAAAGATGTCATGCTCAAGCCCAGTCTAGGCAACTTAGCAAGACTTTGTCACAGGGCAGAGCGTTTAAGGGGAGGGGCAAGGTTACAGGTCAGTAGTAGACGGCCTCTGGGTTCAATTCCCAGTACCACCTTCTTCAAAAAAGGAATGCATTAAGTATGGCAGAATAAAAAGAAAAAAGGGTATAAAAAGTTGTGATCTTTATAGTAACCATTAAAGGCACAGTAAAAGAATTTCCAATACAAGGATAAATCAAAGAAAAATATTTGATTAATCCAAAAAAGAAAAATTAAAAGAAGCTAACAATGAGAGAACAATGAAGATTCTAGTTATAAATTCACTATGGGCAGAGCAAGTCCGCAGGGTCCACACTCCTCAAACAGTTCCTGCTGGGCCTCTGCAGTGCGCTAATCCCACCCTTGCCCAACCACACAGCAGCACAAAGTGCAGACATTTCAGCACCCACGGCCTTGCACATAACTGATATTTACCACCAGCGATGTTTTAAGGTCTTACCAAATAATAACAAGTTTCTGTTTCCCTGGCTCCAGATTCACTCAGGGTCCTCTTCAGCTAGCTAGCAATTTGCTGATACTAGTATCATAATTTAAAAATAATAGGTCTCACCATTAAACTGTCTTTCATCAATCTGGAAAACTCCATCACTCCTTTCCTTCCAGTCTCTACTTAGTCCTCACATTTTTTAACAAGCCTCCTACTTCCCCATGTTCCAGTGGTTTTTGTTTGTTTGTTTAGTTTGTTTATGGTTCTGGGGACTGAACTCAAGGCTTTCACACTGAGCTGCCACCCCAGTACTTTTTTATTTTTTATACTGAGACAGGTTGTGACTGGATCACTAAGTTGCCCAGCCAGGCTTCAATTTGTCATCCTCCTACTTCAGCCTCTCAGACTGTGCCAGTGAATCTTAATCGTCAAGCACACTGGATTAAGAAACTCCTAGAGAGGGGAGGGGGCCATGGGGTGCTCTGCACATCAGTGGATTAACTCCAGGTCACAGCAGACAGTGCTGATTGGAGGCGGGGCACGGCCAGAGGAGGGGTCAGTGGCGCCTTTGCAGGGTGCTACCTCTGGAGCTCCTCCCTTGTGCTCGGCTTCCCCTGAACTGAGCTGCTGTGCTCCGCCAGGCCCTTCTGCCACAATTCTGCCTTTAAGACAGCCAAGCATGACAGAAATCACCGAAACCACAAGCCGAATTAAATCTCTCCTCTTCAAACTGCCCGCTGTCTCAACAACAGAAAAGCTGACTAATATACCCACTTTCTTTAGACTACACTCTGTGGTTTTCTTCAGCAGTGTTCCACGTGCACATTTACCTGAGAGGTTTTTTTTTTGGTTTTTGGTACCAGGAATCGAACTCAGGACCTTGTGCTTGCCAAGAGGGCGCTTGTGCCGGTAAGCTACATCCCTGGTCCCCTAACCTGGGTTTTGTCCAAATTTTTTTTTTTTTAATCCAGATAGTTTCACTTTTCTTCAGTATCTTGTTCCTCTCTTACATTTTTTATTATTTCTCTTGCATTTGAATTTTTGTAAACTTGTCTGTACACACAGCTTGTATCTGCTAGTTCCATCCCTGCGGTCTGCCATGACTGGAGGTTTTTACATGATACACAGTGCCCCGTATTTTGTAGTAATTCACAGGTGAGCAGAATTCCTGTGGCACGCCCACACCGCCCGGGCTGAAAACAGTGCCTCCACAGCAATCACACTGTTGCTACCTTCAGGAGCTCCAGGGACAAAGAAGCATGACGACCACTTTTTGTGTTATTCAACTGCTGTAGCCCTCTAAAAAGTAAGTAATATAAACAAGAGCCCCAAACATCTCTGAGGGCTACAAATGCCTGGAAAATACTGCCTCCTCCTCAGAGTCCGCATAGGTACAAGCTTTCTCACAGGGTTCATAAATGAACTTCTCAGTCTTCACAAGTAGGAGCACTCTCTAAAGAGCAGATGAAAGGGGCCATTCCTAGTCTATTTCAAAAGGTCCTCAAGGTCCTCGTCCAGTTATGGAAAATCTTTTAGAGTCCAAGTGCAAAAATGCAACCCAAACCCACTTATTTAACAGAAAGTGCAAACACTGCAATTAGGCCTGAATACTGAGGTTTTAATTTAGGAAAACAACCTCTATATTTACATCTTTTATTTCAGAGAAAAACACAACATGTGTGCCATAGGTTCCCCACCACTGTCTTAAGCCTTATGTTCTGTCCTTGTATAGGTTGTCAAAATCCACGAACAGCAAATCCTTCTAGGATAGACCCAATGCTAGAGCACTGTCATAATTTTCTTCCCTTCTTACAAGTTGTTACACATGTGTAAAATGTTTTATGCCATTTTCTTAGTTCTGTAGCAACATGGTTTTAGGGTTACCTCTTGTATCACATTATTAAAACCTAAGATGACAAGATAACCACTGGCTGTATCTGACCAAACAGCTCCCCTCCGTTTTGCTTCACACCATCCCTCATAGCCCATTTGCCTAGGTGACTCCACTAGGGGCAAGGAATGTGGTTCAGGCCTAAGCAAATCCACAGGATCCACTATCAGGCCCAAAGTAGGAATCAGGACAAACCCCAGGCTGGTCTGAATAGGAAACAAGACATCCCACTGGGGTTCCTATGGGGCAGAGATAAGAGGCTCCTAGGAAGACACTGTTTGAGGCACAGACCACAGAGGAGAGGTGTGGGCACTGTGCCCAACTCTGAGCCAGCATTGAGGAAGAAGTAAGGCTGAAACCAAGAGGTAGAGAAACTAGACCCTACTCCCACTGCTGAAGCCACCAGATAAGTTTTGATCAAACCCAGTCTGTTCTTGATTTTTCACTTCCACTTAGCTTCTTCTTTGTCTCAACTACTCTGAGCTGGGTTTGTCCACCGAAATTGTTTTTACTGACACAGAAACAGACCAAGAATGTTCAAAATTCAATAATCAAAACAAAATTCTACTTGCTTACCTGGGTAACCAATTCCTTTGGCGTTTGCATAGGGAACCCCAGAAGATCCAGGGCTATAGACAGGATTCATGATTTCAAGAACTAAAAGGAAAAAAAAAAAAGATTTAGCCAGGCACTAGTGTTCTGATTTTTGTCCAACATCAGTCCCAAAACATGTGCAGCAAAAGCCTTTCTCTAGCCTACTATAAAACGTTTTTTAGCAGAGAACAAAAAACACCAATGTCCTAAGGTGCTACCGAAACCGGCACCTGGTGATGTTTTTTACAACTCTCCTGTCTTTCAGAGGTGAAACAGAACAAAGTATTCACTACAAAGCTATTAAAATGAGGCAGAGGGTTCTACAAATACCCTAAATACCCTTGTAATAATAGTTAAGACCCTGGTCATAAAGATTAAGGAGATCTTCCATGACTTTTCTGTCTGAAACCTATATACCATGGACTGAAACTATGAGCCAAAATAAACATCTCCTCCCTTCCATTGTGAGTGTTAGGGTCTGTCATAGCCTGTGTCCAGATGTCCCTTCAAGTCGCATGCAATCATAGGTGGGGCTTTTTCAGAGGTGGCTGGATCTAGAGTGTGAGGCACTGGGACTGATTCCTGGTGCAGTGCTAGGATCAAGGACACTAGGATTAAGGGTATGAATGCAGTCCACCCAAAGAAGCCTGGATAAGACATAAGGGGCAGAAAAAGGTCTGGTCACCCCTTACTTGCTTTTGCTGTCTTCTGTGGGCCATGAATGAGTTCTCTTCTGCAATGCTCCTCTGCCAAGCCTCCGTGCCTTGGAGGTAACCAACTATAGACTAACTATGGACTGTGACCTAAATAAATCTTTCCCCCTTAACTTTCAGTGTCAAATACTTCATCTCAGCAATAAGAAAAGTAACTAACACAAGGTAGCAGTTAAGAGAAAAGTTGACTAATATACCTACATAATGAAAATTTCAGAGCAGCGAAGAATGAAACTGAAAGACTTCCAATGCTCATGGATTGACAGAATTAATATTGTCAAAACAGCCATATTACCAAAAGCAATGTACACATCCAATGCAACCCCTATCAAAATATCAGTGACAGCCAGGGATTTAGCTCAGTGGCTTAAGCGCCTGCCTGGCAAGCATGAGGTCGTGAGTTCAATCCCCGGTACAAAAAAAAAAAAAAAAAATCAGTGACAATCTTCACAGCACTAGAAAAAGAAGTCCTAAAATCTACATGAAAACACAAAATACCGACAGCAAACCTAAGCTGAAAGAATTAGGAGAGAGGCATCACAATACCCAATTTCAAATTGTATTACAAAGCCATAATAACAAAACAGTATGACACAGGCACAAAAAGAGACATGTAGACCAACAGAATAGAATAAAGGTAACAGAAACAAACCCACTCAACTATCCTCACTGGATTCTGGACAAAGAAGCCAAAATAAACACTGGAGAAAAGAAAACCTCTTTAATAAATGGTGCTGGAAAAACTAGATACTCTTGCAGAAAAAAACTAGATCCCAATTTTTTCACCCTATACAAAAATCAATACAAAATGAAACTTTGAAACTTCTAAAAGAAAATATACTGAAACATTTGAAGCCACAAACACTCTCTTTCTGAATAGAATTCCACTAATAGCACAGGAAATAACAAGAATCAACAAATAAGAGTAAATCAAATTTAAAAGTTTCTGCAGAGTAAGGGAAACAACAGGTTGAAGAGACACCCTACAGAGGGTGAGAAAAGCTTAGCAGCTACTCTTCTGACAGAGGATTAATATCTAAACACAGAAAAAACTTGAAAAACTTAATGCCAAAAATCAATAACCCAACCAATAGGCAAATGAACTGAACAGAGGCTTCTCAAAAGAAGCACAAATGTCCGGTAAGAATAAGAAAAAAATTCATCTTTAGTCATTAGAAAAATCCAGATCATAACTACAGTACAATTCTGTCCTACCCCAGTCAGAATGGCTGTCATTGAGATTACAAAACACAACACTGGTGGGGCTGCAGCAGAAAAAAGAATCCTTCTCTACACTGCCCATAGGAATGTAAGTGAGTATAACCACGATGGAAGTTCCTCAAAAAACTGAGAAAAAAGAAAAAAGCTAGCGCCATTTGATTTGACCCAGCTATACCATTCCTTCGTATACAGCAGAAGCAAGTAGAGTCACCATACTTAAGGCTGCCACCATACCCATGTTCACTGTGGCACACTCGCCAAGATACTGAATCAACCTAGATGCCCAACAGGAGGGTGAATAAGAAAAATGTGACACAGATAGACAAACTGCATTCTTTCTATCTATCTACTCAGCTACAAGGAAGAACAGTCTTCCATTTGCAAGAAAACAGATGGCTCTGGAAATCATGCTGAGCAAAATAAACCAGACTCAGAAAAGCAACTATCACATATTCTCCCTAATACTTTGAATCTAAAAAAGATGGTAAGTAGAGAAAAGACTATTAGACAAGAAGAAAAGAATAAAAGGGAGAGAGAAAGGTATGAAGGCAGGTAGTGGGGGGATGGATATGATCAAAATATACACACTGAATCTCCTCTCAAAATGTGAAATTAGCAGCAGAGTCAGAGAAGTGGCGGGGGTAGGAGGTAAAAAAGATAGAAGTATGTTATGTGTACATATGAATCTGCCAAAATGAAACTCATTAATCTGTATAACCAATTTAAAAAATGAGTGGGCGGGGGAAGAAAACCCCATGAAGACCTTTAGAACTACTTCAAAAAGTGACAAAAAGTGAAACTAGTGTTCAAAGTGAGGAGTATTCGGGTGGTATTAATAGATTATTATGTCTTAATAAATGTTGTTTTTTAAAAAATTAAGCTGATCTTTAAAAAAGGCACAAGAGCCTGGCATGGTAGTGGACATCTATAATCCCAGTACTCGGGAGACGGAGGCAAGTGGATTGCCAAGAGTCTGAGGTCAGCCTGGGCTACATAAGCGAGCTCAAGGCCAGCTTGCACTACACAGTGAGGCTCTGTCTGAGAAAAAGAAAAACAAAAACTACACAGAGACGGTATAAGGCAACTCTCTGTACCCACTATTCAATTTTGCTATGAACCTAAGACTGCTCTAAAAAAAATAAACTTTAAAATTAAAAGATATCCATAAAATGTACATCCATTTACTTTTTCAGTGGCTGCCTTCTCCACATCCCCAGTGAGAATGCAACCCCATGGCAAGTAGAGCACATGTCCTTGGTCATGCTGTCTGTGGTATCTCTAGGATAAGTAACACTGCCTGCGGCAAAGTGGGCAACTAACTGCTCACCTTTGAAAGCATGCACAGAGTAAACTGAATTACAAAAAAAAAATTTAAAAAAAAAAACTAAATAAATCTTCAGCTCACCTGACTCAATGTTCATAATCAAGCAGTCCAGTACAGAATATACTAACTCACATCCTTAGCCTCTGCAATGAACTTCATCCAAAGAGCAAGAAGCGGGAGTTAAGAGTTCAAGCCCAACCGAGGCAACTTTGAAATACATTGTCTCAAACATTAGAAAACAGAAAGGACTGGTGATGTAGCTCAGTGAGAAAGCTCTGGGTTCCACCTCTAGTGCAAAAAACAAACCAGTAACGTCAGAGATTAGGACAGATTGTCTCAAGAACTGTCCAATTCTTCTAGGCTTTGAAACAAAACCCAAATTTGCCATGGCATCCACAACTACAGCTTAGTGGCAAACCTCCATCAGAACTTTCCAATGGTAAGGCTCTACTTCATCTCTACTATACAATGTAAGAACTACTTGCCAAGAGTATCAACACCTGAATTGTGTGGTCAGATTCTTTGTTTAACCTCAATTCAGTCACATATGGCCAAGATTATTGTTCAGTCATGGACAGTGCAGACATATGGCAAGAGCAAAAACAAGGACAGCAAAGTGTAGCAAGTAAGCGGGCACATCGATTTTGTGTTTTGCCACAGTTTAGGAGCCCACTACTTACTAACCTCCTACTCCTCTGCCCTTGAATCCATTCTTGGAGATCTATAGCGTTAGAATAGCAGAGGCCATCAAGCAAGTCTCCTACTTTCCTGGTTCAATTATCATGTCCCAAGAAGTAAGTACTTCCCAAACCTAGTTTTTGGTTCTATATTAGAATATAATTTTATATTCATCCTTGAATTCAAGAAAAGCAAAGCACTGTGCAAAGGCCACAAAGAGAGAAAGAGGGCGGGGGGTGGGGGGGTCTTAGTCCATCCTATGAGTTTATAATCCAGACAGTGTCGCCCAACAGAATTTTCTGCAAAGAAGGAAATATGCCTGGGCTACCCAAATATGACAAATTTTTAACAATCTCATGTAGATTAATACCTACTGTTTTGGACAGCATAGGTCTATACAGAATAACACAAAAAGCATGAATAACGGTAACATAAGGCAACTAGTGTGAAGTCACAGAACAGTGCAGAGAGCAAAAATTCAATGAGGGAAGAAGGACACTGTCAAGAAAAACTTGCCTGGGGAGCATTTCCATTAACTTCCTGATTAACTGCAGAAAAGGAATATTGGACAACTGGGCTTATTTGGAATTTAGGCTATGTGTAGGAATACACAACAAATGATGATGGAAACATGGATTAGGTAACACGGGGGGTGGGGGGTAAGAATGTGGGCTGAGCATGAGCTATCACAGGACTGGCAACAAAGTTCATGAATAGTGCAGCAATTAAACAGTTACTGTAAGACCCTGAGATTCTACTCCCAGGTATACACCCAGGAAAAAGTAAATGTGTCATTACATCCAACACTGTATGTGTTATGCTTATTTTTGCACTACTTGTGACAACCAAAAATTTCAAACAATCCAATAAAGCACTGAACACTAGGAAACTCTTCCTTTGTAGCAACGTGACTTGCACTGTAGACCGATAATTACTATAATATGTTCTAAATTTGCCACTAAACAATTTTATATAAGCTCATTTAACTTCTAAATATCGTTAAGTTTTTAAACGACTTATATTTCCAGAAAGTGATTTTATTTTTCCACAGGTTAATGATACCTAATCCCCAAAGTGATTGAAGTTTTAATAAACTTAAAATTGTAGATTGATGTGAAAAAATTGTTGCAGGTTCCTCTCCAATTTGATAAAAAGTCTTACATTTTTAAAAGAAAATCCTTAATACAGCAGACACACTTGTCTGAACAAAGAAAAAAGCTCCCTAAGCCACATCTTTGAAGGCGGAGAAAGAGCTTTCCCTAAAACTGTGCTCAAGAGAAGGGACGTATCTTGTTCAGCACCATTTACCACACCTCACACAGTGCATGGCACAGGGGGAGCCCATAAATACCTCCCAGTTGCATATGAATAGCTGAAGAGCTATCCAACATGAGACTGTTCATAACAAGAAATATTAACAAGGGGCCAGGGATACAGCTCATGCCAGTGCCTGCTTGGCAAGCAAAAGGTCCTGAGTTCGACTTTGAGTACCCCCAAAAAAAGAATTAATAAGAAATAGTTAATATCTAATTCAGAATTACTGAAACACAGCTGTTTGCTTAGAAGACTTGAAACCTGAACCACTGATCAATTTTAACATCCAAACTATTTAAATTATATGCCCCATTGTATGACAAATATGAATTATTCTGTATCACTTAAGATGCACTGCTACAAAGATCAAATGGAGCCACACTTGTAACTCACAGTTTATGAACAAAGACAAGAAGCTGGAAATTGCTAAATGACACTACAAAGCCAACAGGCAATGACAAAGAGAGGGCATCTCATAGTACAAACCAAGTGGTTTCTTCAACAGGTCAATGGTCTCAAAGTAAGATGGGGCAGTAGCAGAAGTCCTAAATTAAACAGATTTGGACCCTGTTATGTCTTGTGTGAGATGTCCCCCAAAGCCTCAGGCAGTCTTGGAGCTTTTTCCGGGGTGACTAAATCTAGAGTGTGTAACTGATTCACGGTGCAATGCTGGAATTCAGGGAGTCGGGATCAAGGGTGGGTGATTATTCAATCAGTCCACCGACTGGTTTGGTACCACCCTACCTGGTAGCCTGGATACAACATAAGGGATAGAAAGAGGCTTTCTTTTCTATTCCTTGTTTGCTTTTGCTGTCTTGTTTGCTACAAACTGGTTCTCTGCGATGCCCCTCTGCCATGCCACCCTGCCTTGGAGCCAGCCAATTATGGACTGAAACTTATACAAATTGTAAGCTATTAAACCTTTCCCCCTTCAACTTTGGGAGTCAGGTATTTTGTCTCAGCACCAAAAAAAAGTAACCAAGACAGACCCAAAGGTAACAGGTAGATGTTTTCCAAATTCTGATTTACATGGAAAAAACTGCAAAAGCACAAATTTCTTTAAATACATGGGATGAATTGACTATGGGCTGAGTTATCAGATGACACCAAACAAGTCTGTTAAATAATAATAGTAATGTGGTTATAGGTAAATGTGTAGTTTTTAGAGCTACATACTAAAGTATGTAGGAATAAAATAAATGCAACTTAATGTATTTCTATAAAAAAGAACAAATACAGCAAAATGCCAGTGATCTTTACATCAATGTTGAGAATATGGTGGTATGTCATACTGCTGTATTTTTAAACTTGTATAACAAAAAAGGTAAAGAAAAACCCACCATCAACAACAATCTGCCTAGGATTCTAGTGCCACTGGTCATTCAGCAACCACCAATTTCCTACTCTGATCTGGTATGGACCAAAGATTCCAATCCCAAAGCTGGACTCAAACAGTACCACTTTTCCAAAGTTTCCTGTTTGAAAATATTATAGACAGCTAAGTTACGTAGAAAATATTATAAGCAGTCAGACAGGGCTCAGCCTTGGAAGAAGTCAGTGCAGGAGGTAAAAACACATTACAACTATGGCTGGAGGTGCATTTATTGAAGGCCAGGCTTCAAGACAAAGATGAAGTAACTACACCTACATAGCTCTCCGAGGGATAATAACGATAAGCATCAGTCACAAGGTAGGAGACCAAGACCTCCTTGACCCACAGCTTCCAGGCAAGGTCTTAGTTCTTTCCACGTACCCTTCCTATGCGACTTGCTTCCCCAATGGCTCAATGTTACCTAAAGGACTGTACTTGTAATCTTACTGGTTGATCACAGTTTTGTCACACCTTACACGCACCTCATGATTTTGTTCTATAAAGGACTGTACTTGTAATCTTACTGGTTGATCATAGTTTTGTCACACCTTACACACACCTCATGATTTTGCTCTATAAAACTTGCTTTGAGAAGCTTTCTGGGTCCCTTTCCATCTCTCTTGGACAGAAGCTATCTGTCCCTCAATAAATATTTCCTACTTTGAGGCTCTATCATTCTTCGATTTTGGGGACCACAAACTCAGTGTACTGCACAACTTGCAGGTTAGGAGTTATATTCTCCTTGTATTACTTGGAGGTCTTGTATTATTCTGATATCAAAATGACAACTGTTAGAATTCCTAGGAGTGGTTTGACACCTGCATCAAAATAAATCTATTTACCTTTAAAAAGATGATGGCAAAATTCCTCAATTTAAAAATGGAACACAAGTAAATCTTTAAAATGAGAGAGTAATTACTGTACTACTGTAGCTTTAAGAGACCACAATTTAAACAAAGTTCTCGCACGAATTTTAGTATTTAGTATATCATATCAGCAACCTTATTTTAGTATTTCATATCAGCAACCTTAATTTCAAGAGGCTTAAAACTGTCCAACACCGATACACTAGATACAATACTCTAGAACACAGACACACTCCACTTCCTCAAACTCAACTTTCACAACCAATCTTTGCAATCAGAAAGATTTCAAAAATAAAGTCATAAAGTGGAATACAGACACAACACAAGCACTACTCTATTATGCTAGTATACTGCGATTTTAAAATGGTTCTCATCTGCTCCAGGGAAACACTAGCTACACTATACAAGTTGGGAAGACAAAAACTTCTCTTTGAATTTTATAGAACCTACAGAAACAGGAAAAAAAAAAAAACCTTAAAAATTCTGTTCAGGTTTTCTTTTCCAATTCTAATCCTCTACTTCTGTGATATGCTATCTGTTAGCATTACTATGCCACCTCACATTAGCATGAAAATGGGTTGAAAGTGAAAGGAGTCACAGAGCTAACTTAACAAATGCACCAGACCTGACAAGAGGGCAGGAGCAGTAACAGATGGTGCTTCCTTCCTCCTGGGTTCCAGGCACTTGTCTCACATACAGCCCGACCCTCCCACTGCTCTGAAGGGCTGAAAGAAGAATGAGCAACTACTGCCAGGGCATTTCTGCCGACTGGAGCTCAGTGAAAATTCAGTAGAATCCAAAAGAAGCTGGCAGTCTCCAAAAAAAAAGCCTGAGTGTCTTCTCGAAAACGTAGCTTTCAACTAGTAGGACAACTAATTTTAACTCATTTTGAAGCTTCCTTCCACGCCAAGACACACCAGAAGGTTGC
The DNA here is from genome assembly GCA_004027295.1 of Dolichotis patagonum. NCBI lineage: Eukaryota > Metazoa > Chordata > Mammalia > Rodentia > Caviidae > Dolichotis > Dolichotis patagonum. The sequence goes on along the minus strand of PVJX010006028.1, from coordinate 13,154 downwards.
ATAAATTAACACGCACTCTACCAAAGTAAGCCTGCTTTATAGACTTTGGGAAACTAATTTTTCGCAATCTTCACCACAGCAGCTTCAACATTAGAAAAACTAGTCTTAGATTGCGCAAGTTTTAGCTGTCAAAGAAAAAACAACCCATTCTCTTTTAAAGTGAGTGTCTCTGCAACTACGAAAACCAAAATCTGTACTTAATCTGAAATCTCTCAGCATAATATCTGAGAAAATAATTTCAAAAAATTTTAAGAATAACCGGAGATTTTAAGGAACTATTTATAGCTTTTCCATTTTAAAAACCTTAAGTACCCAAACACTCCAAAATGTTCGTGCGACTTCAACAATTAAGCACTAACTTATACAGTTCACTCACTAGATGCACGTATACACGCACTGTAAGAGAAATAGCCTGTCTGCAAACACACTGTGAAGGGGCACTTTCTTTTTTGCAAAGTTAACCCACGATATGCAACGAAACCTTCTTTCTGAAAAAAAATCTTAAAAGCTGAAAAAATTCGCCCGCCTCCCGAGCAGGAGGGAGGACCCTCGGTCCGCACCCAGCCATGGAAAGATGACTGTGGACACCGACAGCAGCCGCTGCGCCCTTGGAAAGGGAGACGCAAGGCTCCCGGCGCGGTGACAGGGCCGACACCCGCGACCCAGCTCCCGGCCCCGCCCTCCAGCTGGACGGGATGGGTCAGCCGGGCTGCGCCCCGCGCACCGCTCGCACCTGCCTGCCCCTGCCCCCGCTCCCGCCTGGCGCGGCCCGGGACCGCGAGCCCTGCCCCGCCACACCCAGCGCCCGGCCCGGCCGGCCCGGCCGACCTTGGCGCCGCCCGGCCCGCCGCACAAAGCGCCGCACTTCCGGCCGCGCGCCCCGCCCCCACTCACCGCGCCGCGCGAGGCGGCCTGGGCCTCGGGCTCCGGCGCGCGCGGCCCAGGGCGGGCTCGGCCGTGGAGCGAAGCGAGCGGCGAGCGCTGCGGGGACCGTTCCGAGGCGGGCCTGGGTCCCTCGGCCCGCGTCCCCGCCGGCTCCGGGGCGCCGCGCTCCCGCTCGTCCGCTTGGCCGGCCCGCCTCTCCGCAGCCCGCGCTCCCGCCGACGCTGCGCCACCGCCAGGCGGTCCACCTCACTTCCGCCCGGCGCCGCGGCAGGAACGGGCACGTGACGCGGCGTGCGCGCTCCCAGGAGACGCGCGGGGCCGCCGCCGGTGCCTGGGACCCGCGCCTCAGGCCGCTGTGAGCGGCTGGTCGGGAGCGCGCCGGCGCGGCGTTTGTGTGTGTGGGGCCGCGCGGCCAGCGCGTCGCAATCTGGCCACCCACGCCTGCGGCGCGCGCGAGCAAAGACGGCTCTCCTAGCGCCTGCCAGCCGCGCTTCCCGCGGTAGTGAGCGAAGCTCTGCCACCTGCCCCGAGCCGCAGCCGAGGGTCGGGCCGCGAGCGTCCGTGTCCGGGCGGGCAGAGAGCCAACTATTATCCGGAACGCTCGGGGCCAGAAGTGTTTTGGAATTGGAATGTTTTTGCTGGTACATGGTCTATGTTGGGAATGAGACCCAAGTTTAAAACAAAATAAATTTGCTTTCTTTACACATAAAAGGAATCTTATACAACTTTTTAGTAATTTTGTGCTTGAAATAGTTCCATGGTGTAGAATTTTACATTTCTGTCACCCTGTTACTGCTCAAAAACTTCGGAGATTGGACAGTCTTGGGTTTAGGATTCAAGGTGCCGCAGTAACAACGAGCCCCCCATATCTGCGTCTTCACACAATCTAAATATTTCTAATTTAAGCATAGGGTCCCAAGACGTGGGATGACTCAGAATCCTACCAAACAGTAAGAGAATTGAGTACGAAGGAAACTTCGGAATGATACGCAAAAGAATCAATAGCTATAATGTACCTAAATAACAGCATACATATGGAAAAGATACATTTTATGCGGGGTTATTTGTAGGAAAACGAAATATAGTACCTGTTATGTTTCATATTTTTATATTTATAGTCGTATTGATGTATATTTATGTTAAATATTTTTAAATTTTAATATTTATACCTAGCAAATTTTTGTAAGAATTGTGAAAGTTGTGAAAAAGAATTGTGAAAGTTCTGCATGAATAAAATTTTAAGTAACCAGTAAAGAGTACGAGAGAATACTTAAATATATGGAGGAAAAAACATCACATTATAGGTTAGTAGATTTAAAATCAGAAAGAGACCAATGTTCCTTAGGTTCTTTCATTAATTTAATAAAATTCCAATAAATTACCAATAATTAGTTTTAGCTAGATAAACTGAGTCGATTTTCTGTATTGGGGAAAATCGAAATATCAAAAGCAAGACTATGCCAGGAACTGTGGGAATGGTGGGGGATTAAACCCAGGGTCTCACACTGAGCTACATTACCAGCCCTTTAAAAAAAAAAAAAAAACAAACAAACGTTTTTATTTAAAGACAGGGTTGGATTGGGGGATGTAGTTCAGTGGCACAGGACCTGCCTGGCAAATGTGAGGCACTGAGTTCAATTCCCGGTACCAAAAAATGATTAAATAGAAACAGGTTATCACTAACTTGTCCAGGCTGGGCTAGCACTAGAGATCCTCCTTCTTCTGCCTCCCAAGGTGCCAGGATTACTGGCGTGTACCATCACTACCACCCCCAGTAAAATTCAGATGTATGAAGTGAATTCACAGTTATTTGTTACAGCATTATTTATACAGTGATAGCAAAATACTGAAACAACCCTTGTGTCCTTCAATAGGGAAATAATTGATTATTGAATTCATCCATATAGTGAAATACTGTGTAAATAAAAATAAAATGAAAAGAAATGAAAAACAGTTCTGTGTGTCAAAATGGAACTATCTCCCAGGTAGACAATTCAGTGGAAGGGGAGAAAAATGAAAAACGTAAGACTGCATTAAAGAATATTGTCCTTATAGAAAAAATGTACAAAAATTTCAGTTGGCCTACAGGTAACAGTTGATTACTGGATCAAACCTTTATGAATGTGACCAATATAAGAAAGTTCTCTGTTGTAATTTTCAAATTTTTGTGAAAATTCTTTATGTGGTATAAACCTATTGAAGTAGGATGAAGAACTTGGTGCAAATTAATTCTTTGTAGAATGATTCAGAAAGTACACTGCCTGAATAACATGTCCTAATGTATAAATGTAGCATCTATTGGCAGTGCATTCTCAAGTAAGCATATCTCTGGAAAATGTATCTCTAATGTTCACTTTTGAAAATTAATGTTGAGGTGACATAATTCTGTATTTTTGTTTGATAGTGTGGCAATTTAATAGTTTTTTAAATTAATTAGCAATAAGATTTTTTAAAGCATTTTCTACTATGTTAGGTCCATAGGTCAATTGAAATGTATTTCCAATGTGCTAGTAGGCATAGTATTTATGTAAGTTTTTATTATTGCGGTGAATGAGCTACTAAAAGAATTTTGTTAATTTTCCCACTGACCTGGTGAGTTCTGTGTGTATATGTGCATACTCTATCTTTTCTTAAAGGGAACATAGGATATTTAAAACTGAATTGTATTTTTTATTACTGTGTATATTTTTAAAGAAAATGTTTGTATACATGCTTTCTAACAGCTAGTTGATTAACAATATCACCTTTTCATTAACTAGGAAGATATCTACATAGACCCCATCATAATCATAGGTATTTTATAAGCTTCTGTGATCTTTCTCTTTTACTGAAAATTATTTTGATAATATTTATTGAAATTGAGGTTGTTTTTCATGCACACATTTTATGTTTTCTTTTTTTCTTTCTTTTTTTTTTTTTTTTTTTTTTTTTTTTTTTTTTTTTTTTTTTTTTTTTTTTTTTTTTTTTTTTTTTTTTTTTTTTTTTTTTTTTTTTTGGTACCAGGGATTGAATTTACTGCCTTACACTTGCTAATTTCACTGTTTATGCTTATGTTGCATCTCTTTTATTTTTATGGTCACTTGTCCTTTCTTCATTATATTAAAAATATACTGGTGTGATTGTCCCCCTTTTTTTTAAGTTACAAGTTAGGTAAAAATCTAGACCATTTTTACAGTTCACTACATGACCATAAATACTGACTTGCCTGTGATGGCTTTAGTTTCCATCATCGTCCCGGTAGCCTGTCAGAATAGTGCCTCCTCTCATTTTAAAACATGTTCAATTTTAAGCAAAAAATAATATGATCACTCAAACCTTTAAAAATATTATCTTTTAAAAAGTAGAAATAAAGACCAGGGATGTAGCCCAGGGGCACAAGTGCCTGCCTGGCAAGTGTGAGGTCCTAAGTTTGATTCCCAGTACCAAAAAAAATAAAAAGTTTTATTTACTTGAATTTAGAGAGCTTTGTGATAGTTACAAAAATATTGAAAAAATATCCAAAAAACTAACAGCAGTGAGTACCTGTGATGAGATTAAGGTAGAATAGAATCTGAGCAGATGGAAGAGAGGGGTGAAAAAGATACTTCTCATGTTCATTTTCCGTAAAATTTTGTACCATGTGAATGTATTACCTACCCTAAAATTAAATTCAAAATAAAAAAATCTCACGTATTTGTAATGGGAGTGCAAAATGGTATAATCACTTTAAAATAAGATCTGGTCATTCCTTATAAAACTAAACATGCATCTATCCTAGTACCCTGTAAATTGTACTAAAGAAAAATAAAACCATTCATCCACACAAGACTTGCACAGAGTATTCATAGAGGTTTTATTAGTAGTAACCCCAAACTGGAAGGCATCCATGCATCTGTCATCAAAAAACAGCTGCATAACCTCAGGGGTATGCTCAGGCTGTTTGCAAAACCTCGAGGACAACTTTCTAGGGATTCTGACAAAGTTTCTAGGGATTTTGCAAGCCATTTAAAAGCTCTGTCATCCTTATCAGCTATATTGTACAAACAATTTCAAAACACAGGAATATAGGCTCCAAACTCACCCTTTCCTAGTTACTTTCTCTGAATGTTACTTGGATGCTAAGGCTGCCTGGGCCCTTTGCACCTGCGGTGGCTACAAAGCTGTGCAGCTCTGTGTTGCTGATTTTTCCTCCCCTCTGAGTGGTGCCATCTTGAAAATCAGAAATTAAGCATGGTAGAAACATTTATCACAACGGAGTACATCCTACAATGCTAACCAGGACTCAGGCCTTGTTGGTTTTCTAGACTTTAAAATGTAACAAAATATTAATAATGCAGATTCACCTTACAAATGAGTGGTGTCTGTGGCCCTCATATTGCAAGTAGCACAGACATTTAGCACAAAAATTGTTTGGAAAGAGAGTCCCCTTCCATGGAAGTCTAGTTATCTGGCTCTCTGGTGTCCTTTTGCTCCTGAGGAGAGGCTGTAGCCCACTAGAACCTGCTTCTGCCTCAGTCTCAACCTTTTCAGGACTAAACTCTGGTCTAAAGTTGTCTGTTTCTGTCTTTTCTCTAACACTGTTCTTTTCTATTGTGATCGCTTTCTTTCCCTTCCCTTCCCTTCCTTCCTTAGCTTCTTTTCTAGTTTTTTGGAAGTCATTTTGATAGCAGTAATAGCAGTGGTTATATAAAGCACTGACAAAAATTACGTTCACAAACACGCACAACTGTGTACACTTACATAAGCTTTCTGCCATCGCGAGTCTTTGCATCCACACAAGTGGCCAGCATTTGGGTTATAACTCAGATTTGGTCATAAATTAAACCCAAAATTCCAGTCAAAACTGAAGTTGTTTGCAGGTGAGACCAGTGGTAACTTGAAGATCCACTGTGTTAAAGAACTGAAACCCTGGGCTAGAGGTGTAACTGAGTGGGTGGAGCATTTATTTAGCATGCAGTATTCCTTGGGTTGGATCTCCAGCATACACACACACGCACACACATACACACACACACGTAAAAGTTTCCCAATCCCCTCAAAATGTTGCTCATACCATTGACAGGCAAGTGAAGTTTTAACATAGTTATTTCACTTTAATATTACTAGTTAACATAAAGGTAAATGTCAATCAATTTTATTGAAGCAAAATTTAAAGAGCAATCCACCTTGAATTCCTCTCCTCCCCTGTAATTTCTTGTTCTGGTACAGATAAGATTGGCAACTATGTCCTGTAAATAAAGTTAGTGTCATCTGTGCTTACAGAATTCATGTAATTGTTTTGTCTTGTTTCTGTACCCTAATTTGCTCCCTCTGCCCCATTTCTAAAGACCAACCTCCCTCAGCCAAATGTATAAAGCTAGAACTTTTCCTTTGTTCTAATGCCCAACACTTAGGATGTGAGTTCGGTTGGATGACAGTCCACGTGCATCTAAAATCCTGGAAATAAATCCTCCTGTTATTCCCCATTGATCTCTCTGATCTCTTGGATACTGCAGCATTTTTGTTGACCATGAAGGGACCAGAAATGACAGATTTGCTGTCTCCTTTGCCTGCAGGCCCAAAAGGGCTCAAGCTGCAAGAATTCTGAGACTTCTGGTACCACTGGTTGAAACTTCAGCTCAGAGAGGAAGTCAGCCCTCTCACAACCCAGAAAACTCTCCTCTGTCAGTGCAAATGGAACCTGTGGAAATTTAGGGCAATTCTGGAACAATCACTTGCATGGTAAAGTTTTAGGGGCCCAAGAGGGGAAAACCCATCCCATTTAGGACCCAAGGCAAGCCTAATCCCTCACAGGGTATGCTTGGTAATCTTATGTGATGTGGCTTGGGTCAGATGACACCTAGAACCCCAACTGAATGTGGAGGAGGCCCATGGTGAGAACTGCTCTCTAATAACTTGCAAGACAGGCCCACAATGAGAGCAGATCATACAGAGGGGTATGGAACACAGCCAGACTCAGAAAATGTCTAAGGAAACCTATGCCATAGGTAGCGAATGTGTGAGTGGTCCATAGAGGGAGTGGCCTACAATGGGACGGGCTAAAGAATCCAGTACCTGGATGAAAACAACTGGCAAAGGATAGGTGTATGATCACAATAATATATTTTTAATAACAATTATTGGCATATTTCCCATTAGGCTATGCAGATCACTGGGGCCTCCCATTAATGAATAAGAACTGATTACATTTATTCCAGGCAGCTGATTTCTTATTCATCAATTGGAATCCTGTCCAATAATCTCCTCTCACTGTAAGGAATTTTTGTTTAATATCTTAAGGGTTTGGGGAGGTTTTTTTGTTGTTTTTTGTTTGTTTGTTTGTTTGTTTTGGTACCGGGGATTGAACTCACAATAGCGCTTGCCAGGCAGACGCTTATGCCACAGAGCTAAACCCCTGGCAGTACCTTAAGTTTTTGATGAGTTATGAAAACCCAATTTTGATATCGTTTAGACCAACTGGCAACCCAGATTGAAGTATACTTTTAAAATGTATAACCCAAAGTAAATTATGAACAAATGATCCCCCAAAAATACAAAAGAAATAAAGAAAAGAGAAAAATTGTTAAGATCAAATAAAAAACAGCTGTTAACTTCTTTGACAAATGGACAAATAAACAAGCACACAGGTTAACATAATGGACAAGCAGAGAAACATCTTACAGAATCAGAGTGCATGCATATATGTTTTTGACCAAATTGAATTACAGTAACTTTTTATGATTGTACAATCTATAACTGTAAATGGGCTAGTCAGATTTTGTTGTAGCTCAGTTAGCAGAGATCTTGTAAAAAGAACTTGGAAGAAACAAAATCTTTTATCTATAATCAGTATATAGTTTTGTATTTTATTTTATCTTAGGAATATTGATAACTTTTGTGTTCCCTTCTTTCATGCAACTTTCAGCTTTGTTATCTCCAAGCACTCTACCATCTATTCAGATCTTTGACTTCTGTTTTTGGTTACCATCTTCTGGCCTTTCTGGGTCATTCCTTCATTTGGCTCCAGGTCTGGTCTAGCCCCTTCCTGGTCTACTAGTTGTAGAGCGGTCTTTGAGGCATAACTCCTTGTTGTTGTTGTTGTTGTTGTTGTTTTTGAGATACTGTCTCACTATGTGTTCACACTGGCCTTGGGCTCACTTTGTAGCCCAAGCTAGTCCCCAACTTGCAATGATCCTCCTGCCTCATCCTCCAAGTGCTTGGATTACAAGCATGCACCACCATGCCTAGCTTGAGCATCAGCTTCTTGAAATGGAGAATAAACTCCTTTTCTGGACCTGGGTTCATGATACAGCCAGACAGCATGCTCTGGTACCCATATAGGCCAGTCAGTGTTCTCTGGAGAGACACAAGAACACCCTTGACCCCAAATTAGCATTGCACGGGGTTCATTTCACAGTCTAGTATGAAGATCTTTCCAGAGATCTTTCCCAGCTTTTTTCCTTACCTGATTAAACTGTCTTTCTGCTGCTGTAGTCTCAATCCTAGTAGAATTATAAAAGTTAATAGTATGTACCGCCAACTGAAGTTTATTATGAGGTATAAATTTTGTAGGAGAAAATTCCCCCTTCCTCCACCACCTTTGTTGTTGTGATTGAATTTTGAGCATGTTTAACAATTTTCGACCTTGAGGGTTATAAGGAATTCTTATAAGGGTAAGAGTTCCTTACCCTGGTAAGAGATATGAAAAGTTTTATAAGGCATTTGGAAAGCAGCACTTGCATAGGCTGGGCCATTGTCAGTCTTAAGTGCTCACAGGCAGCAAGGACACCAAACTCATCTAAATAATGAGCCATGACATGTTTAGCTACTTTACTGGTGTGAGCACAAACAAAAATAAATCTTGAGATCCAGTGTAAAGAACCAAACTGAGGGATGTGAATGACATCCATCTGCCAAAGATGAACCCCTTAGAGAGCGAGGGAACGTGTCTTCTGCATAAGAAACATTGTTTAACAATTTGTCAAGCTTGTTCCTGGGTTAGAAGGAACTGTTTTCAGAAGGCAGAAGCATTTTGGTGGAAGGTGGCATGGAAGACTGAAGCCTGTTGAGTAGTGTCTGAGGAGGTAATTCTTGGCAGTGGAAGACAGCAAAAGTAGCAAAAGCAAAGGAGAGGAAGTGTAAGCCTCTTTATTTCCCTACATTGTAAGCGGGCTACCCCTGGTGTGGGTGTAGCAAACACACCATCTGTGGGCCCTTCTCTTGCACAGGAAAGGATGCTTACAAAGTGAGGATCCTGCCCTCTCCTCCAAGAAGTCACTCAGCCAAGCTTCTAAACTTCAAAATGACACAATGCATCAACCATTCCAGCCCATCCCTTGTCAGCTTGGTAACCAGAAACATTTTTTTAAAACATCAGTTTCTAGCTGAGGATTTAGCTCAGTGGCATAAGTGTCTGCCTGGCAAGTGCAAGATTGTACAATCCCTGGTACAAAAAAAAATATCCGTTTCCAGATACAAAAACATGCGTATTTTTATCGTTTCACAGCTTGACCATCGTAACATGGGTTTAACAATCCTTAAGAACCAGTATTAAGTCTGTCAACATTATATTACATTAGAACCATAACATTGGACTGGGGGTTTAGCTCAATAGCACAAGCACCTGCCTGGCAAGCATGATGCTGTGACTTTAATCCCCTGTACAAAAAAATTTTTTTAAAAGGAACCATAAACATTTTGCCTTTGCAACTGAAACAAGCAACATTCTTAACATTGTTTCTCCCACATCACTTGTCTGGGCCTAACTCCAGGCTACCTGAAGCTCTTTGGTTGCCTCCCCTGCTTGCCAGCATATAAGAAGTAGTGAGAGGAGCAGAAAGAAGCAGTTTCTACCTGATAAATAACCCTTTAAAAGTCTGTACTGGTCCAGATAGATTTGTGCTGGTTTTATTTTTTTCCCTAGCCTTGTTCTAAGTTGCTTTTTTCACTTCCTCCTAAGTATATGAATATATATTTTTTTTTCTTGTGGAATTTAACAAGCTGTGTAGTAGTATCGAGTGTGTTGAAAACTAAAAATTGACATAAAGCAAAAAGACCTAAATAAATGTACAGTTATATTGATCATGAAATTGAAGCAAGTACTCCTGAAGTAAATAACAATTTTGAAAAACAGACTAGGACTGAAGATTTAGCTCAGTGGTGTAAGCACCTGCCTGGCAAGTGCAAGGTCATGAGTTTGATCCCTGGTACAAAAAAAAAAAAAAAAAAAGAGAGAGAGAGAGTTGATTAAACCTAATATCAAGACTTACTACAAAACCATAGCCAGGCAGTGATATACCAGAGCCAGCCTATTACCAACTCATAAAAGCCAAATATTGAATTGTTTAGAAGTTTTGCCAGGGACTTAGCTGAGTGGTGTAAGCACCTGCCTGGCAAGCACAAGGTTGTGAGTTTGATCCCTGGTACCAAAAAAAAAAAATGTTTTACAGGTTGGTTGTTGTTATATTAGTTATCTGAAATGGTCTTTTGTGAAATTTTTCTTTCTTTTTTTTTTTCTTGTTTTCTTTCTTTTTTGGTACCGAGGATCAAACTCACAACCTTGTGCTTGCCAGGCAAGCGCTTATGCCACTGAGCTAAATCCCTGGCCCGGTAAGATTATTTTTTAAATGAAAAACAGAAAACCACACTATGCCCCAATCACCAGGAGCTTGCCATGCCCAGCAGGGCCAAGCAGGGACACCTCAGGGAGGCTGTCCGAGCTGTAGTATCCCTACTATGTGGCAAATCCCACTGGAAGTTCTCTGGAATGGGTCTGCCTTCCATGTTAGTTTTGGATTTACCCTCATTTGCCCAATGGTACCCTTGTCTACACTTAGTAGAAGGTTTTGTTGAAAGGACAGATAGTGGCTGTGCTGCCCCTACAGGCCAACAGAACAATTTTTATCAAAATGTTCCCTGCCCTGCAGTGAAACAAGCAACTGCTTTTGCTCTTTCCTTTATGCTGCCGCTGACTAACCAGAGTGACAGTTGCTGCCAAGGTAGCTTCTTACACACGTGAAGGGCCAGTGTCCCATGAATGTGAATCATTTCAGCCAGTGTAGCCAATTTGGTTAAAGTCTTTCCACACTACTTATTTGTATTTTCAAAGGCCAATTGTTGAACAATTAACTTAAAGGACAATTCTCTTTTATGATGGGTGTGATGTAGCAAACTTTCCCTGAACTGAGAAGGCAAGAATTGCTGCTTGTGGCTCAGTTAAGGTTATTAGGGTGGTTGTTGTTCTGCCATCTTTTCCCCGCTTGGGACTTGATTTTACAATAGTGCTCAGAGGGGCTGGGGGTTTAGTTCAGCAGTTGTAAGTGCCTGCCTGACTAATGGAAGGTCATGAGTTTGATCCTCAGTACCAAAAAAAAAAAAAAAAAAAAGTGCTCAGAGCCAAATCCTTTGTGATCATCCCAAAAACTTACAACCATTGAAGCACTCCCTAATGCAAGTCCACAAAAATAAAGTAAATACAGAAATCAAGAATATAACAAACAGTTACATATACATTTGTGGTTCTTGAGATCCTGTTTGCCTCATGTTTAACAACTGGTAAAATCAATATATATTTTTCCCTCTCGTTTCTTGTCCTCTGACTTCTAAGTCTTTTTCTCTTTGGCTTCTCTTCAGGCTATTTTTCTTCTTTGGCCCTAGTGAGCCCATTTTTTGCCCCAAGTTTAACACACAATGATGTCAATTTCAATTCATTCCAGTGATGAATATTGACCACTAACGATGACCTTCTCCCCCTTTTGCATGCGTGATGCACCCACTATTTCTTCATACCCTTGTCCCTGTTCAGGTGCCATGTGCCACATACCAGCACAGTTCTCACGGTTCCTGGGGGAAGGATGGGAAGAGAATGGGAAAATAAAGAACAGAGATGAAAGCTGAGGTCAAGTGGGGCTGTCTCTCCTGATGAGAGAAATGAAAATGTTCAACCGCCATAGCATGTTTGTTTACACTCTCAGGAGGGGGATGTCAAGCTCAACCCCGCTGCCTGGCAACTGGTTTGCTTGGCTGGCCTGGGTGCCTGGCCTTTTTGGAGCTGGAACATGAATGCAGGAGACAAAAACCCCAATGAATGGAGCAGACAGAAACCCAAAAGCAGTAAGGACTAGAGGCTAAGCCCTTGTGGAGACAAATGAAGAGAAGCACCAGCACAAGAATCCAGCAGAGACAAAACTGGCCTTGTACATAAAAAAATAAAGCTGAGACAACTAAAAAACCCAAAAAACAAAACACAAAACCAGAGGGCTCTACAGGTTCTGGAGAAACTGCAACTACAGGCGTAGGAGACAGAGAGGTGACTGTGGTAGAGACAGAGCAAACACACCAAGTACAATGAAGAGACAGCACAATGAAACAGAGGCAACACAGCAAGACAAGGGTGCCTCCTCTGCAAAATGTCTACACAGCTAAATCATACCCTGGAGGAAAAAAACGTGTAACAGTGGCCCCACTGTGGGAGAAAGAAAGCTACAGTCACAGCAGCAGACAAAAGCTAAGCACACCCATGAGAAGGCTGCACAGGGACCAGAGTGCAGACGACTAAAGGCCAGTGAGACACTGAGGCTATGGCTACAAGCAGAGGAGATAACACAGTAATGGAGCTTGACACAGGCTAAAGGCAAGAAAAGAATAGGAGGTTGTATTCAGATAAGCCACCACAGGAGACAGAAAGGAGCTTCTCGTCTGGAAAGCTGACTGGGGAAAAAACATTTAAGCAAATCAAAGAGGCCATGAATCAAGTCCCAGCCTTAAGACAGATACAACTTCCTTCCTATGTGTCCATAAACAAACAAACAAACAAAAAATTGCCATAGAAGTCTTAACCCAGGTTCCCGGGTCCTTACACTGCCTAATGATATACTTGTCAACAAGAGTTAGACTCTGTAGCCTAGGGTGGCCCCCATGCTTTAGGGCACTTGCTGCCACCACCTTGTTGATGCAGCAGGCTAAGAAGTTAAAGTAGGGACAATAACTGACTATTCAGATACCACACTCGGTTATAACCTCAATGGACCAGAGAGGATGCCATTGGTAGTCAGATTCAAGATTGACTTGGTATTAGGGGCTCTTATGCAAAAATACCTGCACAATTCTAGAGACAATAAACACCCTTATCCCAGCCACTTTGTTTATAGTTGAACTGGGAGCCCCCTCTACATGACTGTGTGGTTATGTTAAAAAGGGTCCAACAAATGAGATAGGCAGTGGTAACTGTGGACTCTAAAGTTAAGGTCCAACCTGTGCCTGTCAGAACCTCAGCCCAGCAGGCAGAACTAATAGCCTTGACAAGGGCTCTT
>PVJX010006027.1:0-80820 GCA_004027295.1 Dolichotis patagonum | reverse complement strand
GAGGAATTGTCTAAAAAAGGGAGGCAGAGGATATTGTTAATGGGGTAACAAGATTTAAAATTTACATTATTCTCACCACTCTGCTTGGATGGATTATGTGCTGTTCCAGTTTGTCTACTTACGCTAGACTTGAGGACATGGTCAGCTATCCCAAAAATAAGAGGACATATTATGGTAATCACCCCTAATTTTCCTATCACCTTAATCTGAAGCCCTTTATAACTTATACTGTCTTATTATGGCTGATCTTATTTGAATCTGGTTTGTTAGATTGCTACTTTGTATTGACTGATTTTATTTAAATCTGTTGTGATGGATAGCACCAAGTCTAAGAGTATAGGCAACCACACTGAAGATGACAAGATTCACTAAGATACCCACTCTGGCTTGATTATTACTTGCTTCTGAAGTCTTATAATGTCTCTAATGCTTTGTTTTTATTAATGTTGTTATATACTGCTGAGACACCATGGTAACCATTGTAGATCACCTTGTATTGTGGTTTTATGTGACTTTTCTGCCTCATGCTTTTCTAGGAATTGTTTTATCTTGCTTTGTTTTGTTTTTCCGGCTAATACAGAAATGATAGATATACATGTAGCGACTCACACATGTGTAGAGCTTATAAACAGTTTACGAGAACCAACTATATAACACATGTTGAAATAAACAACTACTTTGAAGAAAGGGAGACACTACAATACCCAGTGCTGATTCCATAATGTCATGATGTGAAGTCCAGCAAAACTATCACTTTTTGTTCAAATTGATCTTAGCTTGCTTTGCCTTGTTTAAGTTCAACACACATGAAGGTATAGACAGCTGTTTTGAGGAGAATGAGAGATACTATGACAGCCACTCTTGGCTTCCCTAATGTCTGGTCTTGAAGACCTGTAATGTCCCCCTCATCCTGCTCAGATCAATTCCATACTAGGTTGTTTCATGTGAATTCCCTATATGTGACAGTATGGACAACTATTTGGAAGAAAACAAGAGTCAATATGATAGAGAGTGAATATCTCCAGTTGTCTAGCTTTGAAATTTATGTCTTACATTGCTTTCTTGTGATGCGCTTTGCTCTGTTTTGTTGTGTTTAATTTTACCCTATTGATATAATTGCATGTATATTTGAGTGGGTAAGATGGATGACCATATTGTTGTTTTTGTCAGATCGTGGAGCAGAACTGTTTAAATGTCTACTTTACATGTTTTAACTTTGTAATTTGAACAGCTATTTCCAAGAAGTCAGTATGTAATTAGTCAAGTAATAATTTCTTAGGTTTTATTGTTTTTGTACTTTTCCTTTTTTCCTTGGAATACTGTGCTGTCACTACCCTTTATTCTGTTTTATTTTGTTTTGTTTTTTTTCTCTTTAAATGAAATTATTAAAAAAAAAAAAGACTCTGTCTCAAAAAACCAAACCAAACCAAACCAAAAAACGGTCCTTCTGTTATTTCAAAGGACTTATTAAAACACCTGGAATACAAAGATAGGACTACCTGTAACAGGCTTGGAATTCTGACTGGTTGTCTTAGTGAGCGATTGTTCATGATAACATCTAAATGGACATCCCTGGCCAGGCATGGTGGCGCACGGCTATAATTCCAGCACTCAGGAGGCTGAGGCAAGAGGATTACTGTGAGTTCAAAGCTAGCTGGGCTACAAAGCTTCAAGGCCAGCCTGAACTGCATGGTAAGCCCCTGTCTCAAAAGACAAAAATTTAAAAAAATAAAATAAGTGCACATCCTTGACTTACCAAGGTATAAACAGTAGGGAGCATTTTTGTTCTCACAGAGGATACAGACCCTGCCTCTTTCCCTTTCTCCCTTCAGGCTGCGACAAACCTGGAGCCTGGTTGTTGATCCTGGACATGTAAGATCAAAACTGGGTCTAGACAGTCGCCCAGACTGAACTGATAAGGAAGAACTTGTGGCTGTGTCATACTGTTGAGATCTGGGGGTTGTTTGTTAGTGTGGCCCAGCCTGACTGATAATACACCAAGTCTCTGTGTGATTTTTTATGTAAACAAAAAGCCAGTTTGCAGATCTGTAGTGGTTTTAAGCGGCTCCATGTTAAGTAGATTTTTCTCTAGATGCCACTGCCCTGGGATTGTTGTAGCTTGGCATAACTGACACCATCTTGAACCCTGCATTTAACTAGTGCCCTGTATTTGACCCAGGAAAATGGAAAATTACTCAGGGTATAAGTCCCAAGAGAAAAGCAGAATGAGCTGTACCCACAGGAGAAAAATTAACCTGCACAACAAAAGAAGCAGGATACAGGTGTCAACCAAAAATTAATGAAAGATTCGAGCTAAACTGTTTCCAACAAGATGTCTTTTGTGATTCTCTTTTTTAAAAACTGTAACTTTCCAGTTCAGTGCCACTTGTTTGGACCCTGGGGGTTGGGGGGTGAGTGGTCCTGAGCTCAGTTAATTGAATTTCAAATTTATCAGTTTGGCTGCTTGGATTCCTATAGTGTTGTTCACAAACCCACCTCATTTGGGGGCCCACCCTGGATTATAGCATCCAAGCTTCTCTTTGAGGCGATTGTTCCTCTTGTCCCTCAGGGGGACTGCTGAGAGAAGTTCCTTGCCCAGAGGAATCACTTTGTTTCAAAGAGAAACCAAAATCCCTGGATGCTAATTCAAAGCGCACAGTCCAGATCCTTACCAGTGAAGCTTGTTCTAGTTTTTGTTGTGCTTGCCCCTTGAGGGTCTTGGTAGACGTGGGACACAACGTTAGTGTCCAAGACCGCGTTGTCAGACCAAAACGCTGGCTGAGACTTGTTGGCCATAAGGTCAAACTAGTTCTTGGTGTCAGTCTGTTAGTCTCTTGTCTTTGTTTTGTTAATCTTGTTTGTC
Organism: Dolichotis patagonum; assembly: GCA_004027295.1. NCBI lineage: Eukaryota > Metazoa > Chordata > Mammalia > Rodentia > Caviidae > Dolichotis > Dolichotis patagonum. The sequence goes on along the minus strand of PVJX010006027.1, from coordinate 77,957 downwards.
TTCAGTTTAATGTTTGTTATTCATCTGTTATTCATGTAATTGGCTCAGTCTGCTTTTGGTTTTTGTTGCCTTTGCAATGTGTTCTTAACCATTTTCAGGAATTTCCTCGGAGAGCCTCTTCCTATGGTGAACCTGTTTACCCAGGGAAGCTCCAAACTTTTTGTGAATTTAAATGGCCTCCTTTCAGAGCCTTTTGGCCTCGGGAAGGGACTTTTAACCTCTCTTTGTGTTAGCAGGTCTACCTCAACTCTGAAAAACAACAGCACTGCTGCTGCAGCTGCCACTGCTGCGGGCGCCTCACCCAGCAGATAGTGGGGGTACTCGCCCCTGCCTGCAGGCCCCACACCCACCGTGTGCCCCCACACCCTGAAACCTGAGGCCCAGACTTCGGGGCTCCCACTGCAGAGAATAGCTGGTCCCCCTTTCTCCTCCCTCTTCCTCCTCCCGCACTGAGCAATCAGCCAATCAGCAGGAGCAAGGCACCTTAACTGTTTCCTGCCCAGTGCAGCAGCAGCAGCACGAGCAACCAGACAGTGGTGACCTGAGAGGAGCCAGAGCCAGAGCCAGAGCCAAAGCCCACACCGTGCAGCGGGGGCAGTGGTGGCCTCCAGCTCTCCAGGGCTAAGAGCACGGGCGGCAGTACGGCTTCCCTGATGGACACAAGCCCGGCCAGCTGTAGCACCCCTTTTCTGGGCTTCTGCCCCAAGCCCCTCACCAGCTCTATTCAAGGTAAAGAGGTTTTGCCAGACTCGTTTGGGTGCTTTTAAAAACAGCTACTTGGAAGCAGACTACTCTGTCTAAACAGAGTAAGTTAGGGACCTGACAAGGCTCCAGCTGTATTCTTGGAGCGCCTCCTACACACCTACTGATCTGGAGGCTCCAGAAAATAGACGTGCCCTAAATATCACGTTTGTCTCCCAGTCAGGCCCAGATATTAAAAAAAGCTTCCAAGGCTAGAAAGATTCAAAGGCAAGGCACTCTCAGAGTTAATGGAGATAGCCCAAAAGGTCAGCTTCTTGGTCGACACAGGAGCGAGCTATTCAGTCCTATAGCAGTCAGTGGGTCCCTTGACTGGAACCTAGACGAGCATTCAAGGAACAACTGGAAAAACGAAGGCTTACCCATGGACTCCGGCCAGTATTACGGATTTGAGCAGAGGGTCCCTGACCCACTTTTTCCTTGTCATGCCCGAATGTCCTTACCTCCTGATCAGAGGAGACTTGCTCCACAAGGTAGAGGCTCAAATCTCTTTTGAGGGCACAAACCCCTGGGTAACTCTTGGGTTTCACAGAAAGACTAGAGATCTTCAGATAGCTAGATCAGAGGTCACCACCACTCCTCCTTCTGCTATTCTTTTTCTTGCCCACTGACTGAAGGATACTTGTTTCTGGTGGATTCGCCCCTGGCAGATTCCCCCTCCAACTTTGTTGCTGCAAAAAATGACAAAAGGAGATTCCTAGGGTCTGGGCAGAATCCAACCCACTGGGACTTGCAATCAGCAAACCTCCAGTTGTAGTCACCTTAACCCTGGGGCCACCCCAATCTGGGTCCACCAATATCCACTCAGCTTACAAGCCACAGAAGAAATTTCCAAGCACATTCACAGGCTAAAAGAGGCCAATATCTTGATCCCTTGTAAGTCAGCCTGGAACACGCCCTTGTACCTGTCCAAAGGCCTGGGACTTCAGACCATCAGCCTGTCCAAGACCTTGAGAGGTAAATAAAGGAGTCAGGACTCTACGCCCCACTGTTCCTAACCCATGCACTTTGCTCAGTTTGCTGCCTCCTATGCACACCTGCTACCCCACATTGGACCTGAGCCTTCTTCTCCCCACCACTGGCTCCAGTAAGTCAACCCCTCTTTGCCTTTGAATTGACAGACCCTAAGACGGGAGAATTAGGACAATTGACCTGGACGCATTTACCTCAGGGGTTCAAAAATGTGCCAACTCTATTTGATGAGGCCCTGAGGAGGGACCTGCAAGATTTTCGGGCAGAACATCCCTCAGTCACAGTGCTTCAATATGTAGATGATTTACGACTGGCCACCGCACACTGGTCCTCTTGTGTGGAAGCCACAAAGGCCCTATTAAGAGACTTAGACAAACTGGGCTATCAAGTCTCCAAAAAAAGGCACAGCTCTGCCTGCCCAAAGTTACTTCTCTGGTGTATATATTTAAAAAAGGAAAACGGACTTTTGTCAGATAAAAGGACTGAAGTTATCTTTAAAATCCCTTCCCCAAAGACTAAACATCAGATTAGAAAATTTCTAGGTGCTCTGGGCTACTGCTGGTTGTGGATCCTGGGTTTGCTGAAATGGCCCAGCCACTCTACACCTCTACTGGAGGGAATCCATCTGGACCTTTAAGCTGGACTGAGTTAGAGGAACAAGCTTTCAATGATATAAAACAGGCTCTTGTAAATGCTCCAGGCCTTGCTCTCCCTGAGTTAGACAAACCTTTCCAATTACATGTGGCCGAGAGTCATGAGGTAACGAAAGGGGTCTTAACCCAGTGCTTAGGACCCTGGAAGAGGCCTGTTGCCTATCTTTCCTGGTGATTAGACCCCACAGCTGCAGGGTGGCCAAACTGCCTATGGACAACTGCAGCCACCGCAACACTCACCAGGGAAGCCACTAAGTTGACTTTTGGCCAGAGACTCCAAATAGTGGCCCCACATGCCGTGGAGACACTACTGCACTTGCCTCCTGGTAGATGGCTTTCCAACGCTTACACTGTCCAGTACCAGCCCTTTTACTGGATACTGACCGCATCCAGTTCCTGTCTACTTCTGCCCTCAATCCAGTGGCTCTCCTGCCTGATGGTGCCCCCTCAGTGCTGATACATAATTATATGGACATTACTGATTCGGTCTCAAGCCTGTGAGCTGACCTGACTGATGTCCTGCTTACCCAGCCTGCAGCCATCCTTTTCACAGACGACAGCAGTTACCTCCAACGTACTCAAGTGACAGGAGCTACGATGACCATCAAAACTGAGGTAATATAGGCCTAAGCTTTAGGTCCAGGAACTTCATCTCAGGAGGCAAAACTGATAGCCCTTACTCAAGCCCTAAATGGGGGCAAATAGTTGGTACACTTTTGCTGCCACCCACGTGGATGGGGCCATTTATCAAGAAAGAGGACTATTAACCTCAACAGGAACAAAGATCAAGAATGCCCCCGAGATCTTAGACCACCTGGCTGCCATTTGGTTGCCTTGAAAGGTTGCCATTAGACATTGTTTGGGGCACCAATGAGAAGACACCCCAATAGCTCGTGAAAATGCCCTCGATGTTAAGACAGCCAGAGAGGTGGCACTAAAACCAGTGGGGCCTATAATGCTCCTCCCAGCTCTCCCGTCACCCATGCTGCTCAAGTCATCCTATTCAGATTCAGACTTGAGACCAGCCAAGAGCCTTGAAGCCCTACTTTCTCTGGAAGGCTGACAAATCGTTGGGCCCCCAGCTCATCCAGGAGACCCATTGGGCCACTCACTTGGGGGAACCAAATTGGCCAAGTTATCTTGCCTGACTAAAGAGATCAGGCAAAAATGCCCACAATGTCTTCAAGTGAACCACCAGTGCAGACCACCACTGATGTTCAAAAGAGACAACGAAGACTTAGCCCTGAAGACCACTGAGACAGACTTTGCCAAAATGGGCCCAAGAAGAGAGAGACATAAATATCTCTTAGTTCTCGTGGATACATTGAGTGGGTGGACCACAGGATTCGCCACTCAGATTGAATCTGCTCTCATCATAGCTAAGAAACTCCTCTATGAGATAGTGCCTTGATTCGGTTTGCCCACCTCCCTGGGGTCTGACAATGGCCCAGCTTTCATAGCTCACATCACTCAAAATTTAGCTGCAGCTTTAGAAATCAGTTGGAAAGTACACTGTGCCTACTGGTCTCAAACTTCAGGCCAAGTAGAGAGAACGAACAGAACCATAAAGGTAACTATTTCAAAACTGGCTCTTGAGACTGGTGAAAACTGGCTGAGTCTCCCTTTTGCCCTTCTGCGTGTGTGATGTACCCCTACATCCAGGACGTTAGTCCTTTTGAAGCCACGTACGCCGACTGCCCTCTTTGATCCCCGTGTCCAAGATGATAAGTTGGCTGCTGTCACTAATGGGGAACTTGTCAAGTCCTTACAGGCTCTCCAGCCCTTCCTGTTCCATGGCCACCAGACCATTCTTGAAAGACCTGATGACCCCCTGGTAGCCCAACCTGATGATTAAATCAAAAGGAGACAGCCCACATCCCTGGGCGCCCACTGGGAAGGACCCTATACAGTCACCTTGAGTACTCCCACGGCCATCAAGGTTGCTGGAAAGAGCCACTGGATTCATCACTCCCACTTCAAACCCACAATACCAGAGACTCCAGCTAAGTAAACTAAAAGTAAAACTCCAAAGATGAGGGCCCTAAGTCTGTTTACCCAGATGGTAAACACCCCAAACCTTTTTTCTGGTTGCTCATGCTGGTGGGGACAGTGAGCTAAGTCCCTCACTTTGGGAAACACTCAGGGCTCTGGACTTTGTATTTAGTCTGTAAATTTCCCCTTAAAGTGCTCCCCATTTTGAATCAACTGTAATTCAACTGTGTATGTACAAAATGTCTCTTACCCCCTCAATCAACATTTAGTCTCCCCACTGGGAACTTGGTTTGCCTGTACAAATGGCCTCATCCCTTGTGCTGGCCTGGCTGCCTACTGGACCTAACCCTGAACTCTGTATCTTAACTCATGCTCTTCCCCAAGGGTACTGGTGTTCTGGAGAAGGAGGGAGGAAGCATATGGGGTTACCCAACCTCACGAGAAAAAAGAGGGCCCCAGTCCTAGTTCTTGTCCTTTTAAGATTAGAAGTAAGTGGTTCCACAACACTAGGAACCACAGCCCTCATAATGAGGGGCCAAAATTACCAGATACTAAGCAAAAAATACATTGTGATCTAGCACACTTAAAACAAAATGTTCATCACCATCCTAAACTCCCTGGCTGAGACGGTCCTTCAGAACTGCGAGGTCTAGACCGCCTATTCTTAAAACAGGGGGTCTACGCCAAGCCCTTGGTGAATCCTGTTGCTTTCATACCAACCATTCAGCAGTTATTAGGGACAGTCTTAGTCAGCTCAGAAAGTGCCTAGCTGATAGGAAAAAGAGGCATCATCAACCAAGTTGATATAGAAATTTATTCTCCATCACCCCATGGCTCACCACCTTACTCTCGGCTCTGGCAGGACCCCTGATTTTCCTCCTACTGGTCATTACTATCGGCCCCTGCATGATAAACTGCTTAATACATTATATCCAAAGCCAAGTCCAATCTATTAAATTAATTATACGTTCCCAATATGAGGATCTGTGAAATGTAGATGAGGAAGAAGACTTTTTAAAGGATGACCAGAAACCAAGGATTTGATTCATTCAGTAAAACCAGTGGGGTATGTTTGTAGCTTAGCATAACTGACACCATCTTTCACTAAAACCAGTAGGGAATCTTGTAGCTTAGCGTAACTGACACCATCTTGAGCCCTGCATTTAACAGTACCCTGCATTTGACCCAGGAAAATGGAAAATTACTCAGGGTATAAGTCCCAAGAGAAAAACAGAATGAGCTGTACCCACAGGAGAAAAATTAACCTGCTCAACAAAAGAAGCAGGATACAGCTGTCAACCAAAAATTAATGAAAGATTCGAGCTAAACTGTTTCCAACAGGGTGTCTTTCGTGATTGTTTTAAAAACTCTAACTTTCCAGTTTGGTGCCACTTGTTTGAACCCTGCGAGTAAGAGGAGTCTCTATACGCGTGGTCCTGAGCTCAGTTAATTAAATTCCAAATTTATCAATTTGGCTGCTTGGATTCCTATATTGTTGTTCATGAACTCACCTCAGGATGAAGATGGCCTTTGGGAAGGAGCAAAGACTAAACCAGGCGAGCAAGGCCAAGCCCACGGTAATGCTCCTCCTGGGAGGGAAATCTACCAGCAGCAACAGAGGGGGCAGCAGGACTGTGCTTTGGTGGGAAACTGGCCTTCCAGGACATGTGCTTGAGGGGACGGTACCTTTATGGGGTCACGGTCCAGTCCCTGGTTTCAGTGAGCTGGAAACTCCATCTTGACAGTGGCCTAGAAGTGAACAAGGATGGAGACACTGACTCGGGCTCACTTTCCCGTAATAAAAGGTAACAGTTAATGTCTGCTGCACATCGGCCATGTAGCTAGTAAGTGCCAAGGCCATTCCTTCACTCATTCATTCAACAATAACTCCTGCATTAGACAGGAAAGCCATTCTGGTGAGGGAAGACATTAATAAACAAAGGAGCAAGTGACTACGGAATAGGTCAGGCAGAGACAGCACCACAGGGACAATAAAACACCCTGGGAGAAAAGGGATGCTGAGAGGCTGGCAGGCCAGTATCAACACAAATCAGTCAGGGATCATGAGGAACGCAGGCGGCAGGACACGGACATCTGGAGAGGAGCCCTTCAGAGAGAATGTGCAGTGTGTTACCGACTTACTCCATACCACAGACCACGAGGAAGGTTCCAGAACCACCCTCCTTGCCACCAGGCACTGAACCAGAGCTTCATCCAGCTAGGCAAGCATTGCACAACTGAGCAGTACACCCAGCCCTTCCACACAAGGGCAGCACCTGTGTTTTCCAGAGAGAAGTGAGACCCCCGAGAAGTATTTCTAGTCCTCTGTGCTCTTCAGAACCTGGTAATCCTTCCCCAGAGGGGCAGGGTCTGGCACCCCCCCCCCACCTTAGGGTCTGAGCAGAGCTTGTGACAGCTCTCACCAATAAGGATGGGCAGCAGCGATGCCTCAGGACTTCCAAGCTGGGTCACAAAAGGTTATGATGAAAGGCCCTTTTATACCAGTGCATTTTGGGGTACTCTACACCACCACTGGAACAGGAAGGAACCTAAAGCACAGAGAAGTTGTATCACTTAGGAGAAGACAGCTCCCATCTCCTGAGTTCCATAGGTGCAGACTGCAACCCGTGACTGCCTTGCGAGAGAAACCCCTCCCTTCAAGGAGTTGTGGCAGCAGAGGCTCAGAGAGGGACAGAGACTGGCCCAGGGCCTCAGAGCGCACAGTGGCAGAACCAGAGGGAAAAAATCATGTCACCTTTCAGAAGATCTAGAAAGTGGTGGGAAGAGAATTCAAACCTAGAGCGCTAAGGCTCATGTTTTTTTTATTGTCTGTTTGTTTTGGTACCAGGGATTGAACTCATGGCCTCAAACTTCCCAGACAAGCACTTGAGCCGCTGAGCTTGCAAGCTCCTGTCCTTAACCTGGTACCTACTTATAAAATAAAAACGGAAAGCTGGACTGGCTTCTCAGTGCTGCAGGTCAAAACATTCTCAAAGATTTCCAGCTAGAAGCTGACGCCGAGGGTGGAACCAGGCCAGCAGAGAGTAAAAGCCAAAATGTTTACCGAGGCCTGTGAGGCCCTAGCGCTTTGCTATCTCCTCATTCCCTCCCTGACCGCCTCCCCTTGCTCACACTGGCTTCCTTGCCTTTCCCCAAACATGACAATAACATTTCTGCCCACAGGACCTTCACATTTACCCTCAAGTTGCCTAGAATGTTCTTCCCCCACTGTGCTCACTTTATCTACATCTCTGTTCAGAACCCCCCCTCCTTGGTCGAGAACTTCTTTGACATGATCTATTGATAGTACATCTTTGTTCAATGTGCCTGTCCCACTAGACAATCTTACTGCTGACTCCTCTAGCTAGAATGGAAAATTCCAACTGGGCGTGGTAGAACACGACTGTAATCCCAGCACTCAGGAGGCTGAGGCTGGAAGATCGTTGCAAATTTAAAACCAGCCTGGGCTACAAAATGAGCTCAAGGCCAGCCTGAACTGCACAGGGAGACCCTGTCTCAAGAGAGACAAAAAAAAAAAAAAAAGAATGGAAGCTTCCAGATGGCAGGGACTTTAGTCTGCCTGTTCAACACAGTGTGCTCAGAGCTTCAATCAAGCCTAGCACAGCGCAAATACTTGATCCATGTTTGCTGAGAGACTAGGCGGATTATCCCCACCACAGAAAAATCCGCCCAGAAGCAGGACAGCCTCCCAGCAGGTCAGCACATTTTCACCCCACAGGCAAGTCTAGACAGCAAGCCAGAGTCCAAGAGCTCAGAGCCAAAATTACCTAGCTGGCTGCATCACCTTCAAAGATCTTTTCGTTCAAAATAGAAAGATGCAGTGGTTAAGAATGTGAACTTGGCCTGTGTTTGAATCCTGCTTCTGCCACTTATTGGTGGAGACAAATTTTTTTTTTCTTGTTGAGATGTTCGGGATTAAACACAGGGCCTTGGGCACGCTCAGCCATTGCTCTATCACCAAGCTGTCTTAGAACACCTCATGGAAGAATTTTAGCATCTTCGTGCCTATTTTTCCATTTGTAAACTGAGAACCAGGTTCTTGGATTCTGAAGTTTATAGCGCCACCCATAGCATGCACTTGAGAAACATCAGCTATTCTAATGATTCTGTCCATTCATTGCTAGCTTAGTGGCCCCAGGCCAGGTGATTCCAACCCCAGGACATTTGCACCTGCATTTCCTGCTATCATAAATGTTCTTCCCACACTTTCATTCTTCAGGCCTCAGCTCAAGAGCTCCTCCCTAACCATCTTGTATAAACTGCAACTCCTATCCCCAATCCTCTTTTCCTTTTATTCTTCCCCTTTCCTTGTCTTTCTCTTTAGCACTTAAGGCCATCTAACACAGGTTCAAAATTCCTTATTCTACTCATCTACTGACATCTAGAATTTTGAATATCTGCAAGATGTTTTAGAATTTATGGCATGCTATACATTAACCACTGGCAGGACACAGGAGTATGATTTGTGTTGTGGAATCTTTGAAGATGATAAACAGATTCATGCTAGCTCAGACCAGGCCTTACCAGCAAAGGTATTCACAGATAGGCCTGGGGGAGACATCAAGAGAGTCGCAAGGCAAAAAAAAAAAAATTTTCTGGGGCCGGGGATTTGGCTTGGCGGCATAGGCGCCTGCCTGGCAAGCACAAGGTCGAGTTCGATCCCCGAGATAAATTTTTGTTTTGACCACTTTTGGGGTTTTAAAGTTGGTAAAGTAATATAGCATTGAGTGTTAACTCTGCATGGTTTTTGCTTTTTTAAACTTGAAGTATCTTCTCTCTCATAGCAGTGAGTTCCAAATGGCAAAAAAACCAAAACAAACTAAAAAACCAAACATATATTCTGTAACTATGATAATAAACTACAAAATTTTATGACTCTAGTTTTTCTATTTAGGTGGATTTATGGCTTTCTACCGCTACTGTTAACATTGTTTTAATTTGGCATGTGTAACACTGCCATGTAGAGTAAAATAGAAAGTTGTGAAATTTGGTAGCTTAGACTTAAATACTAAACATATGCAAAGTCCATTCAGAATTTTGTGTTCACTTTGCCATTTTTGTGATGTGTGGACTTTTATGCTGTAACATCTGTTCTGAATAAAACACAGAACATCTAGCAAACACAAAACTTGCCTCATTTTAAAAGAAAATTTCAAAATTCCAATCAATAGTGGACTCTAGGTTTGTCTTTTAATATTTGTCAGTACAGTGTTAACTTTATTACCAAGGTGGAGTCCTGATAACGCAATTAATTACCCAGTGCTCTTTGTACTGAATAAAGTGATATTCAGCATAATATTTAGCTTAGCATAATATTTCCCATTATTGACTAATATAATAATAATCACTTGGCACTGTAACCATTGCAGAATACTGTCATGATTGTACGTTTGTCTGAAATACCTTGAAACAAACAGCCAGAGTGGATTTTTTCCAAATTTTATTTCCTAGCGCTAAAAGTAGTAGATGTTTATTATAATTCAAGCTGATTCCTTAGGTACTGACCATAGACCCACATTAAGAAATACTGAGTCGCTCAACTATAGCAGAGTAAGAGATATGGTGTTAGATACTGTTGATGTCCAGTTGACTTAATGTAAAGTACTGTGTTGCCTATGTTGTCCTCTTCTGATCTGCTCTGTACTGCCCCCTTTTGTTTTATTCTCTTTTAAATTACAAAAAAAAAAAAAAAGAAATACTGAGTCTAAGTATCCACACTCTATCATCTGTTATATATTTTAAATTCTTTGTTTTAAAAATTCATTTAATTTTCCTTTAAAATCTGCCAGATTATTTGAGTTTCTAGATAGGTACTACTGAAGAAAGAATTTCTGATAACATATGTATTTTTTAAAACCCATGCTAAAACCCAGAGCTATAAACCCAGAGCTTTATCTATTAAAGATATTGAGATTCAAAAAAGTAGCCATGGGGAGCAAAGGTAGTTCCGGAAGCACAGCTGTCCTGTGTGAGTTATCAGAACAACTCCATGCTAAGCATTATCTATATAAGCACCTCTGTTTTTAAAAGCTTTTAAGTTTTGTTAACTGTTTTCACAGAATAGATATGAAGTAATTGAGATGATAAAGGACAATCAACTAAATTTTATTTTTAGGTTCAAAATGCCTCCTGATTAAGCAAAATTAATTGTACCCCAAGATCTACTCTTGCATCTGAATAGCACAAGGCTCAAGGGGTCCTTTCGTTTTATTACATTTTCAATAGCTGCACCATCTTTAGTTTTTGCTTTGGAGATTGTCTCTTTGCCCAGAAATCAGCTATTTCGTTTTTCCCATCACACTGATTTTATAGTTACATCTGACTTTATAGAGTTCACACACGTCTTTGACTTAATATTCTTTAACAAGTATTTTCATTTTTTATTGTTTGGTGATAGCTGCAAAAAATTCAGTACATAGACTTTTTATGATTACAGTATGAATTTTTTCTGTGTAAGCTATCTGCCCCAGAAATTGGTACTAGAGAGAGATTAATGAACAGTTGAGAAGGCACTGAGTTTTCAAGAGTTTTTAATTACTCTGCAGTTGGCGAGTTCACAGACTGTGTAGTACCTCTGAAGCCTTCAGAAATTGCAAAGAATTTATCTGATGAACCTCTTTGCACTGATACTGACGCATGCTGGACTTTCTGAATGGCCTTGAATTCTTGTGCTCAGGGGAAGGTGAGAAACTAAAACAAGATTTCATTATGTTATGGAGAAGCATCAATTGGGTTTCTAGTATTTTGGGTAACAGTAATAACTGGTAATTCTGATCTGTTTTCTAGTTGGTGTTTGGAGCAAATTAGTGTGTTTTTAGTAGTTTGTTGTACTTTGCTCTAGGTGGTAATTTTCATCAAGCTGAGCTTTTTTGTAAATTTCTTTGTTTTGGTTTTGGTACCAGGAATTGAACTCATGACCTCACACTAACCAGGCAGACACTTACGCCACTGAGCTAAATCCCCAGCCCCTGTAAATTTCTTAGAAACTTTTTGGGCTTGCCTTTATTAGAAGGAAATCTAAATACATACCACATAGCTAATTGCTTTGATGACAAAATGGATATTTTTCTCTGTTTTGCTTATGTTCACTGTAATTATTCTCTTAGGATTCATACATTTACAGTTGAATAAATTCTTCATAGGGGCTGGGGATTTAGCTCAGTGGCTTAAGCGCCTGCCCGGCAAGCGTGAGGTCGTGAGTTCAATCCCCAGTACCAAAAAAAAAAAAAAAAAAAAAAAAAAAAAAGAGTAAATTCTTCATGGACTGCAGGCTAATACTGTTTTATTGTGAAAATTTGTGTTTCATTACAAATACTCATTTGGGGGAAAAAAATGCTCCAGGAAGCATAAGGTTGGATGACAAACCTACCACACAGGCTTCCCAGCTGCCTTTAAGAGAGTCAGGCAGAAGCAGCTCTCTGGCCTGTTACGTGACAAAGAAGAAATGCTGAAGGAAAAGAAAACTACTATTATTACATGAAAAGAATTCCATCAGCAAGGCTGGAGAAGAGAGTTGGTAAAGCTTTTTTGGTTCTAGGTGTGGAAGGTATGGTGGGATTGATTTTATGTTTCTGCCTTCCCCTTTCAAAGCAAATTACATTTAATTAAAGAAAATACAAATTACTTTAAAGCAAATTCCCCTTTTAAAGCAAAGCCCATGCTTCCTTCTTTGTGTGTTCATAGTATTTTCACAGACTGACAAATAAATGGGATATTTCTGTCTGTAGCTGCTTTTTGTGGAAGGGGAAAAACAAGGAAGTTACTGCACTTCTTTTCCTAGCTCAGAAGTCACTGTGACAGATATTTCTTTAAATCAAATTTAGAAATAAAACTGTTGTCTCAAATGTAAAATTAGCTTCAAAACGCTGCTTCTCCTATCACTAGTAACTATTGGACTGTTTTCTGCAAACTGCGTTTTACAAAATGTAAACTTCAAAACTGTATTAACTTTTATAATTAAATACTGTATTAAATACGATATAAAATACAATATAAAATTAAACACTGTATAAATACGATAAAACTATACTATAGCAACAGACACACAAGTAAGGTATTGTGGACCAGTAACTACTATAATTTCCTTTTCTTGGGGGGAGATGGAGGGGGTACCGGGAATCCAACTCGGGATCTTGCGCTTGCCAGGCAGGTGCTGCGCTGCTGAGCTGTAGCCCTGGCCCTAATTTACTTTTTACTCTGGCTCTGGCACCTGTAACCATCAGAACACAAACTACCTGGGTAGAATTTTGTTTTGTACACCAATACAACGAGCTTAGGAATTGTCCCCACAGATATGTTCCCAGGATGTCACCATAATGAGCGCACTGTGTACTGCAAACACATACTAATACAAATAATTTTTTAAAAAAAGAACTGTCGCTATGGGAGCAGGCACTTCACATGTAGAATAAATAGAAGTGTCTGCGCAGAGCCTTACCTTCCGTAAGATCTTGATAAATATGGGTCAAAGAACGAGAGGAGTTTCAGGGTGCTTAAGTCCCAAGGCCACGATCATGTGACTAGTTGAGGGCTTAAACCCAAGGCTCCAATTCTCAGGCCAGACTTTATTATTCATTCATCCACTTATTTTAGTTATTCAACAACTATGTATTCACATTTGCTATATGTCAACTACTCTGCTCCTCCTGTGTTCAAGACACAGCATGGCAAAAAAGCAAGGCTAAAGGCCTGCTCTACCCTAAGGACAGAGGGGACAGCGACTCAGGATCGGTCCCACCTTCTGCAGAAAAACAGGGGTGATGTACTCCCAGGACAGGCTTTCAGTTGAACTCTCAGAAGCCCCGCCCATCGCCGATTTAGCCACGCCCACTTCCAGGAGCTTCTCCGGAGTACTCTACAGCTATCCGTAGTGGGGGTCTCCGCGACCAGGCGCTTCTCTCTCGTCCCCATCCCCGCACGCCGCCCCACTGCCCAAAAAAAGGGGGTGACGTCACAGGTACCACGACCGAACTGTGGCCAGAGGCCCGAAACCTCCCGTAGCTCCGCCTCACCTTCTCCTCACGCCTGTACTTGAAAACGGTAGGGGTAGGGTCCTTGGTTTCTGCGGCCGGACCTTATGATCTCCCGCAGGAGCTGGGTCTTACCTTCTTAGTTGTCCGACAGAAACTTCCGCTTGGGCTGGAGGCGCTGCGCGCGCATCCTTCCCTTTACAACCAGTAGACGCCTGCGCAGGCGCCACTGACTGCCCAACTACCCGCTCAGGCTGTACTCATCCGGAACTGCATTTCCCAGACGCCTTCGCGGCAGGCGGCCCCGGGGAGGGGTTATTTCCTCAGTCGGCCCCGGGGAGGGGTTATTTCCTCGTCCCATTCCACTCTGGAACTCTTACTCCTTCTACTGCGCATGTGTCAATTTGAAGCCAATCGAGATTAACCATAGGGCACTTCTCTACCAATCAGATTACAATATCCCTCCTTAATCCTGCCCCTGATTTTTGCGTGTTCTCAGGAATTCCCTTCTTCCTCAATGTATTTCCATGGAAACCTGGTTATCTTTTTAGAAGTGGAAAAGTTTCAGAAAGGTAAGAGAGGGTGAGGGTACTTTATCAAGGGTGAAAATTGGACTATAAAACTCTGACACCACCTAGTCCTCTTTCTTTATCCTATTGCCCAGAGTATTCATCGGGACCTCCTGAGGATGTAGAAGGGGGTGGAGCCGGGAATATAAATGTAGACGCACGCACAGCCCTCTGGGAAATACAGTCCCGTTCCCTAGGCGCGGCGGAACGTAGGTACAGAAGCTCCTGGAAGCTTCGCTGGGACCCGGAAATTGCTGTGAGGAGGCTGACGTGAGGAGGCTGACGTGAGAAGGCTGGCGTGAGAAGGCTGGCGTGAGAATTGAGTCTCCTGTTCTTTCACAGCCCGGAAAACGTGTGTTAACTCCGAGGACAGCAATCTCGAGGTACGGCGGCGCGGTAGCTGGGATCGCTGAAAGGCTTGCGGGCTTGCCGGCTTGGTGCTTCGCGAGAGGTGACGAAATCTAATGACGCGACTTGGGCTAACTGGCCTATCACCTTTGGCGGTGGATGTCTTGGTGGAAGCTTGAATTCTTGCTCAGAGACTGGATCTTATTAATGCGGTTTCCCGTCCTCACGGGCATCTCCAAGAGGAGTGATTCAGTTTTTAGTTGAGACAGGCAGGAGAATGAGTTACCTGAAGTCTGCAAATCTGGGCAGGATCCTGAGGGAAAATACGTTTTCTTACCGCTTCCCCGTCCCCCCCCCCTTTAGAGTAAGAATCTAACTATGTAAATTCCTGGTAGTCTTTTTTTTTTTATTTTTTTATGTTTTTGAGACTGGGTCTCGATTTGCAGTTCACGCTGGCCTTGGACTCACTTTGTAGCCCAGGCTGGTCTCGAACTTGCAAACGGTTCCCCTGCTTCAACCTCCCAAGTGCTGGGATTACAGCAGTGCGCCACCACCCCCGACTGATAGTCTTGAACTGACTTATTAAGCCAGCTCGCAGTGATCCTCCAGCCTCAGCCTCAATCCCTAGTGCTAGGTTTACAGGTGTGCCGTACCACACCTGGGTAAGAAGTAAGAGTTCTCGAGGTCAGAGTATTTAAATACATTTATTTGAGCGCTTTCTGTGCACCAGGTGCTGTGCCCTTTTCGCATCTTTTTTTATTCACTTCACACCAGTCCTGGGTCGTGTGCTTAGTCCTCAGTAACAGGGTCATCTTATGAATTAGAATTTTTCAGATTTTAAAAAGAACTCGGTTTATATTTCAAAATTAAGGCACCCCCCCCCGAAGAATCTAGAAGACTTGTGGTCGTCAAATATTTCGGTGAAAAGGTGTGAATACAGTGTTCACTCTGCCAAGACTGAAGATTGCACCCGTAGCCTGTAAAGTTCTGATTTCCAGATCCTTTAATTTTTGGAATTGTAGCCAAGGGACTGTGAATCTGTTCTGTTGTATTTACCCCAGTTTGCACATGTGAAAACTGACATTCAGAGAGGATAACTTGTCAGACCACAATCCTGCACTGAGAAGTAACAAGACTCCTAGATCCCAGAACCCCAGGTTTTTGAGCTCCCTAGTTACTCGACTTAGTCACTCTGACAGACTTGGCGATGGCGGCCTCACCTGAGGATCCGCTCCCTCCTATCTCCTCTCCCAGTTCTGAGGGTATATGAAATGGGGACCAACTGTGACATATCCCAAACTTGAATGTCTATGGGCTCAGTGTTTAAGGTAGAGAACCTGCTGGAGTAAGGGCTGAGGAGCACTTGGCTCATCTAGGAGGCCCCCATCGAGTGCCAGTGAACTCACTTTGTAGGGATGCAGACCCAGTGTTGCTCAATTGTAGGACACTGATGGTAAATCTTCTAGAGCTTTCAATGATAACAAACACCTGTCTTCTCATGCACGTCATAGGTTTGCCACCACTGTCCTACATGCTTGAGAAGCCAGTTTAGATGAGATTTCCCAATTTTTAAGTGTGGAACTCCTTAAAGAATTTTCTTTCATGAAATTTTGTATGCTGTCTTGGTTACTTTCATTGCAAGGACAAAATACCCAGCATCCACAATTAAGGAATAAAAGGTTTATTTAGCTCACAGTTTGCAGAGATTTCATTCCATAATCAGCTGGCTCCAAAGCAGAGTGGCATGGCATAGGGTTAACACTTCAAGGTGGGAAAACACAGCAAGAGCAAAGTGGGGTTGGGGAGGAAGAAGCAAGCCTTTTTTTTCCTCCCTTATATTGTAAGCAGGCTGTCCCCCTCCTAGGGTGAATGTAGCACTCACAATCTGGATGCCCTCCTTTTGCACAGCATAAGGATGTTTACAAAGTGAGGATCCTGGTCCCCTGCTAAGTCCCTTAGTTAAATTTCTAAACTTTAGGTTGACACAATGTATCAACCATTACAGTCTACCCCTTGTCAACTTGGCAGCCAGACACATCTTTAAATAGTCTCCAGATATAAAGACATGCTTATTTTTTATCATTTTACAACTTAAATGTTATAACACAGGTTTAACAGTATTAAGAACCAATACGAAGTCTGTCAACAATATATTACATTAGAGCCGTAACATTTTGTCCTGGTCCCCCAAAGGCTCATGTGCATTCATTTATGCAAAAAGCATTTAGTCCATCTGCAAGAGTTGCCAAAATCCTAATAGTTTTAGCATTGCTGAAAAGACCAAGACTCAAGTCTCCTCTGAGATTTAAGGCAAACTCTTAGGTGTAAGCCCTTGTACAAATGAAAATAAAGTTAAACACTTCCAACATACAAAGGCACAAGATAAAACATTTTTATTCCAAAAGCTTCAAATGGGGATTAAAAGGATTGGAATCAAAACAAGTCCAAAATTCAGCAGTGCAAACATGAAGTTCTATATTTCCATGTCCAACATCTGAAGCAATCTGTGGCAAATTGTGAGCTCCAAAGGGTTTGAGTGCTCTACCCTTATGGCACTTTTGGTGGTTATAGCTCCCACAGCTGCTCTCTGGCCTACTTTGCTCCCTCCTTGCAGCTTCCCTTAGGTGATCCATGTTCCTTGCTTTTCCAAACTTCTGGAGTCTGCACGGCATCTTCAGCTTCACTCTCACAGCTTCACACATTGCCCTCTCAGGGGCACACTACCTTACCTCCCAGGCCTTCTGAAATCAGGGTAGAAGCCTTCTTAAGTCTGAAACTCTTGCATTCTGCATACATCTAAAACCAGCACCGTGTGGATCATGTCAAGGTCTGCTGCCAACTAGAACAGTAGCTAGGCTTTCCTCTCTCTTGGCTGTAGAAATCTAATGCCTGGATCACTGGGCATTCTGAATCCAATTCTGAGGAACAAATTTTCTGTACCACTGCCATTCTGGAACATAGTACATTGCAGCTTTCTTTTCAAGCAAAGTCTTTGACTTTTGCAGCTTTGAGGCTGCAAAGGGTGGATCCTTGCTACTTTTTTTGATGCCTTCAGGCCATCTATTTTATTTTCCTGTTCCTTCTCATCAGTGGAGATTTCCTCAGCTCTATCTTTGCAGCCCACAGCTTTATTAGTTTCCTTTCTGGTCAAATTCACAATGTTTTAAATCATCCTGTTGGGTTATTTGCTGTTGATTCACAACATAAATCTGGCTGAAAGCCCCCAACAGTAGCCATGCCATAGCCTCAATATTCAACTGCCTTGAAATTTCTTCTGCCATATGAATTAGTCTACAGCCCTTAATCTTAGTCTCAGGCAAAGTTTGGGCACAAGCAAAATACAGACAAACTTTTGCCAAGTCATAACATAACATCATCTTGAGTCCAGCACCTGTGTAGTCCTTCCC
The DNA here is from genome assembly GCA_004027295.1 of Dolichotis patagonum. Taxonomy (NCBI): domain Eukaryota; kingdom Metazoa; phylum Chordata; class Mammalia; order Rodentia; family Caviidae; genus Dolichotis; species Dolichotis patagonum. The sequence goes on along the minus strand of PVJX010006027.1, from coordinate 60,267 downwards.
AGTAGAAACCTGTCAGACCTGGCCTTCATTAACAGGATTTCTGTCAGCCTTCTGGTCTTCTGAGCTCTGACCAGAGTCTCCCACACAGAACAACCTAAGGCATTCCAGCACTACTCTTTCAGGTGACATCTCCGAACTTTTCCAAACTCGTCCCACAAGCCATTCCCAAAGGCTGTTGAACTACATGGTCAGGTACAGTCACAGCAATGACCCCATTCCTGGTAACAAATTCTGTTTCTCTCATTGCTGGGATAAAATACCCTACACCCAAAATTAAGGAAGGAAATGTTTAGTTCACAATTTGTGGAGGTTTCAGTCCATAATCAGCCAGCTCTAAAGCAGAGTGGCATGGCACAGGGGCAGTGCTGTAAGGTGGCAGAAAATAGCAAAAGCAGCAAGTGCAAAAAGGGGTGTAGCAAGCCTCTTTTCCTCCCTAGGACTGTAAGCAGGCTACTTCCCCAAGGTGGGTATGGCACCCACAATCTAGGTGCCCTCCTCTAACACAGGATGAGGGTGTTTACAAAGTGAGGACCTGACCCCCTGCTGAGTCCCTTAGTTAAACTTCTGAACTTTTCAGGTTGACACATGTATCAACCATAACACTTCCCAACATTATGTGGACCAAATTACACATCTCTCAACTGCCTTATACCTGTCAGTTAGAGTTTTATCTCTGTTATGTGAGGAACCGAATGGTTTAGTAAATGTTAGCATCTGTTACAGGTTAACTACCTATGAAATCTCAATAAATAAAAATCTAGGGAATGCTGAGAATCAAATGTATTTTTTCTAAATTTGATACCCAAGCCTGACTCTTGGTTCAGACAGAAACACATTCATTTTGTGAACAAATACTTTACAAGAACCTACCATACTGTAAGTACCGTTCTGGTGCTAAAATACAGCAGTGAATAAAATCAGAGGCCCCATCAAGGCAATAGACTTCCATTACTAAATCTCCCAAATATGTATTCAGTGAGTGCTAAGAGTAGCTATGAAGGGGGCTGGGGATTTAGCTCAGTCGCATAAGCTCCTGCCTGGCAAGGGCAAGGTCATAAGTTCGATCCCCCATACCAAAAAAAACCAAGAGTGGTTGTGAAATTACTTTGCAGGCTCTAAAGCAAAATAGAAGTGTGTGGCTACGATAGTTTCAGTAAATAACAGCTGTTGTGGTTTCTGCAGGGAGGCTCACGTTGGGATTTGTCTTTCTACTTCTGGACATTTTGGAGCCTCAGTGGGCATGCATAGGGAGTCAGCTACAGGAGGAATAAAGACTTTCTCACAGCTCCCTTCCTGCAGCTTTTCCAGCCAGGAACATGGAAGAGGAGGAGGCGCTTAAAAGAAGCCAGTGGGCCCAGACAGCTATGGTAGAGGTGAGTTGAGAGTCCCTCCATCTTAATCAACCACCACCAAAGGACAACCAGCCTTCCTTTGTCCTGAGCTCGCCATACCATGGCAGCTTCTGTGTTCGTCACCTTTTCATGACTGACCAAAATCCTGAGAAAAACAATTTGAAAGACAAAGGTTTATTCTGGCTGAATTTCACAGGTTTTATTCTGTGGGTGCTTGTTGCCTTTGCTTCTGGACCTAAAATGGGACATAAATGATGGTAGGGAGGGTGTGGTAAAATAGAGCTGCTCACCTGTGGCAGCCCGGAAGCAGAGCAGAAGGGAAAGAGCCAGGGTGGAAGGGGCCAGGTGCCAGCAGTACTCTTCAAAGACACCTTCAGTGATCTGCTTCCTCCAGCTGGGCCCCACCGCCTACTAACCCACAGCAGTGCGTTAGTGGATTAACCCTGCGATGAGGTCCGTGCCCTCAGGGTCCAGTCACCTCGCCAGGCCCCACCTCTGAACACTGCCGCCCAGGGTATCAAGCCCTCCCTGCGTAAGCCCCTGGGAGATACTTCCTATTTTAACTGATGGCTGCAAGCAGTCTTTTAAAGGTGAAACTCTGATAACCATGGTTATCCTGCTTAGTATCCTTCAGGAACCCTTATTGCTTACAGGGTAAACTATAGATTTCTTGGTCCATGGTGCATAATCTGGCTTCTGCCCACACCTCCAGCATCTCATGTCATTTCTCCAGCTAACCAGTTCTGTCTTATTGGCCTGGTGGAAAATGTTACATTGTACTTTCCAGGCTTCCTGTCTTGGCCTAGGCTATACCCTCTCTAGAATGTACTGTGGCTCTTATCTGAGGTGATGTCTTGCATAGTCCTCAAGACCCACCTTGGTCTCCTCCCTCTCCCCATGACAGTCAGCTCGTCCTCCACCCTGGCGCCTCCCTACATCCCCCTACTGCCTGCACTTTAGCGCAGTTCCACCCAGCTGCAGTTATCCCTGCCCAGATAGTTAGTGCCATGACTACGTTCTCCTTCCACGAGAGGAAATGATTGGGATTCATCCCTGGGTTGCCAGGACCCAGCAGAGCCTGAGAATACAGCAAGCTATATGAGGTGTTTGTTGAATGAACAAATGAAAACCTTTCTCTAGTGTGCCCTTCCTTAGTGACCTATATCAAATGTCTTCTCCTCTAGGAAACTCCCCTTGGTCCCATAGCAACTTCCCTCCCTCCCTTCTCTCACACAGCCACAGTGCCTCTCTGTCACAGCTCTGCCTCTTCATCCTTAACGTCCCTCAGACAGCTTCTCAAGGCCAGGGACCAGTTCTGATACCTGTCCCCAGCACCCACAGTAGGGCATGTAGGAGAAATGTTTGTCCTGGTTTGTCGCTTTCCTTATGTAAAACCCTTCTGTGGCTCCCTCAGTCTTTGCTCCTGTCTTTCTAGCTCCTCCACACAGTTCCCAGGATCCCTGACCAACCCAGGTGCATAGTCACAGCAAAGGGGAACCACTTGAGGCCCTCTGTGATGTGGCTCCTGCTGAAAAAAGTCTCTGCTCATCCCTCTGGACAGGGTATAGATAACAGCAATTTCAACTACAGGTAAAAGAAATTCTAATGCAAACTGGCCTAAACTGCCAGAGACTAGTGAGTATTTTTGGGACTCAATCTAAAGGCACAGAAATAATGACAAAGACAAAGAACAAAAAGATCTTTAATGCAGGCACCGGAAGGATGCACGCACTGAGAATGCAGGAGCTCTCGCTGGACAAAGGATTGGGGGTCACTTATAAAGGCTACCTTTTTGGAAAGGGGTCTGGTTAGTTAATAGTGACGGATTATTGCTGCGTGTTAGTGTGCTCAATTTGGGGATTGGGGAATCCTTGGTGTTAGGATTTTTGGTGCGATGAAACAGCAAAATATGAGATAAAAGAGACCTTTATTCCCAAGGACATGGAGAGAAGTCCATGACCACAGACAGCCTGGCCTTCTCTGACCCACACGTGCGGGTTAGGGTACTCATATAACCTCTGACAGGGGTGGTGCTTAGGGCGGGGACAGGTAATGCATAGGTTATTGATTGGGGGTATTTTTGTGCCACTGGGAAAGGTGACTACAGTTTCGTCCCACCCCTTGCTCCTGCCTCCCACCACAGCTTCCCAGGGCACAACTCTCTCACTTGGCACATGTGGGAAGGCAAGACGGAATCTGGCTTGGATCAGGAAGAAGTCTGATAAGGTGTTCTTTGTGGTTTCTTTGCCCTGTTGGGCCACCGCCACGAGGATGCAGCAGATTTATGTGGCTAAAACATCCATCAACTAGCTGTATGGGTCACATGATCAGGAGTCCTGAGACGGCGTTGGCTACATCTGCCTGGATACCCAGGACTCGGTTCATCATCCCTGTTTCTTTAGCCCACTTAGAATTGGCTCCATCCTCAGTGAGCTCCTCCTCTCAAGGTCTCAAACAGGTTCTAAGACTGTGTGCTTCCGTGCCTTATTTAACAAGTATTTATTGTGTGCCTACTGTGTGGCTTTATTGTGGGACTCAGGACCTAACCGATGTGGTCCCTACCCTCATAATAGTCACAGTCCTGGTGGTATAGGGTGACCGAGTATTAGTTCTCTAGGGTTGCTGTAACAAAAGACCATCAGTTAGGTGGCTTGACAACACAAATTTGTTGTCTCACGAGTCTGGAAGCTCAAAACCCAAGATCTTCTGAGGGTTGTGAGGGAGAATCTGCTCCCTATCTCCTGGTTTCCATCATTTTGCTGGCCATCTTTGCATTCCTTAGCTTGCGGATGTGTCACCCAGTCTCTGCCTTTGCCGTCACACAGCTTTTTCCCTGTATCTTTGCTTAGTTCCCTCTTTGTGTAAATCCATCTGAGTCCACATCTACTTTCTTTTCTACTCTTTTTTTGTTTTTTTTTTTTGTTTCTTTTTGTTGTTATTTGTTTTTGAGACTGTCCACTATGTAGGCTGACTTTGAACTTATTATGTAGCCCAGGTTACCCTCAAACTCACAGTGATTCTCCTGCTTCAGCCTCCCAAGAAACTGGGTTCCCCTGGGTTGACTACCTACTCCCTTGGCGTCAGCCTTTGGATGTCAGTGTTAGTGTCTCCTTGCTGCTACAACAAATCACCATGAACTTGGCAGCTTAAAAACAATGCATGTTAAAAAAGAAAAAAATGGGGGGAAAAACAATGCACATTTGTTTTTTCTTAACAGTTCTTGAGTCAAAACCCAGTCAGATATGATGGCACATACCATGTGCCAGCAGTCAGGAGCTGTGGCAGGAAGATCACCATGAGTTCAAGGCTGACCTGAACTACAAGGGGAAAACCTGATTTAGGGCAAACTCTCAACCTGCTGTATGTCCAAAACACTAAGTTCACGTTCTCTAAAATGGAAGACTGAATTCTAGGAACTACAGAAGTTAAGAGGAAAGGATTTGTTGAAAGGAAGAAAAGTTTCTGTCTAAGAGAAACAGAAGGCAGCCCAGGTTGGGTTGCCCAGCAACCTACTTTTCAAGGGTGTTTTACTGAGCAAAGCCACAAGGTGAGGTAGGTTCAAGGTGGGACAGAACTAAAGTCAACTAATATGCTTACAAGTATAGTCGCTTATGTGGGAAGTCACAAGATGACTGTGAGGTGGGACAAAACTGGTGAACCAATAAGATTGCAACAAGTATAGTCGACCTGGGTAATACTGGTTAAACAGGAATGAAACTGGGAAGCAAGTCACAAAGTGAGTGCACAGACAAGGACTTTCCTGGAAGGGGTGGGGTAAGCAGGTTTAGTCCTGCATCCCAAGGTGATTGATGTCTTTTTAGAATATCAGTTGCTGCTGTTCATCCCTAGGGGAGGTAGATGAGTGAGTAGTTCCTGTTTCTCTAGAAGCCTGCAGCCACAGTTGTCTTCTGCACTGGCCTTTCAAGGGCTCAGTCCTGTCTTAACTTCCTATACAGATTTCTAAATAGCTATCTATAATAATCCTGTCTCAAAAACAAAACAAAGCCCAAAGCCCCAGTCTTTTGGGATTAAAGCCAAGATATGGGTCAGGCTGGTTCCTTCTAGAGGCTTCAGGAAAGAATCCATTCCTTGCCTCTTGAGAGGCTTCTGCATGCCTTGGCTCCTGGCTGCATCAGTCATCTCATCACTGCCTGTCTATGATCCCTTCGCTCTTTGTAAGGCTCCTTGTAATGACATGAGGGTCCCCTCAGGTAATGCAGGATCACTTCCTGAAGTTCCAGGTCACTGTTTGTCATATGAAGTAACACTCTTGGGTTCCCAGATTAGAATATGGATGTCCTTAGGGGATGGGAACATTGTGTTAAAAGGTGTTTCAAACTCCTTGGTTCCAAACCAAAGTCAGGCTACTTCTCCCATGTCATAGTTAGTGGCCATTCTGCCCTTTCAGTTGCTCAGACTAAAAACTTTGAGATTTCCTGGACTCCTCTCTGTCTTTCACACCCTATATTTTATGTGTCAGGAAATCCTTTGGTGCCATCATCAGAATGTCTGGGATCTCGTCACTTGGCAGCACCACCCCCCAACTCCTGCCATCTCTTCTCACCCAGATGATTGCATTGGGCTTTTTCCTTGTCTCCCAGCTTCTGCCCTTCCACCTTCTGTCTTTCCACACAGCAGCTGGAAGAGAATCCTTTCTAGCATGTTTATTTAAACAACAACAAAACACATGCAGAACTTTTTATTGTAAGATAAAGCACAGACGAAGAGGCGTACACAGATCAAATGTATGACTTAATGATGGAAAACCTGGCCAATTGTCAGCCTCTCGGTCACCTCCATGTACTTGTGATAAAATGGAATACATCGGCCACATTTCACCAGTGAGCAGCAGTCAGGCGGTGCAGAGGACCCACCCACAGGGCAAGGTAGTAGAGCTAAGCCTCAGCCCAGACTAAAGAGAAGTGTTTTTCATTCTTTTAGTGTTCTTTGTGCCCCAGGGTTCACATGGGTGGGGTTTAGGAAGGAGCTGCCCAGCAGCTCATGTTTCACCTAGACAGAGTGATGGGATGCCTTCCCTCTTCCATCAGTACTTCTCAAGTAAATTTTTTTTCTAAATACCTGTTGTCGTGGTTACTTATCTCTCATTGCTGAGCAAAATACCCAATGCCCAACATAAAGGAAGGAAAGGTCTATTTAGCTCCCAGTCTGTGGAGGTTTCAGGTCACACTCAGCTGGTTTCAAGGCAGGATGACAAGGTTGAGGGGCAGCTGTTTACAGTGGCAGAAGACAGCAAAGGCAACAAGAGCAAAAAGGGAGGAGCAGAGAGAGAGACTTTCTGTCCCTTATACTGTCTGTAGGCCTCACCCACCCTAGGGTGGTTGTAGCACTCATACCCATAATCCTAACGTTGGGCCATGAATCAATCTCAGATTCTAGAAGCCTGCTCTCACGACCACAGGAGGCTCTGGGGGGACATCCAGACACAAACCGTGACACCTGTCAGCCAGAACATTTCAAAATGAAGGAAGTCAGCTTCTCCACAAGCTAGACAGCAGACACACACCTTTGGTGACCATGCAGCCTGCAGTGGACCTAGTGACATGGGTTGGGGACTTGTCCACCCAGAAGCTGTACTGATAACGGGATTTCTGTCTACTCAGTGGCATGTGCCTCCTAACAAGCCAGCTTTAAAAACCCCAGGATGTCAGACAAATGTGTATGCAAACTGTGAGTGTGGTCAGGTATTCAGTGATGTTAAGGAGTTACTGTTGAGTGCTGAAGAATTTGCAGGAGAATGAGGTCTCTCCTGGGTGCTGGGTCCATAGCAATTAATTGCATGCTTCTCTCTCCTTGTGTGTATGTTTGAGAATTTCTATAATGATGTAAATTAAAATTCTGAGCCAACACTTACAAGATCACAAGAAATAGATGGATTTTAAGGCCAGACAAACCTGGGTTTAAGTCCTATATGTGTGACTGGGGTTTGACACCCTGTCTAATACTCTCTTTCCTTGCTACAGAATACAAGACTTCCCTGGCTCTGACTTACCAGGGCTTCTGTTAGCCTAAGAACAGGATGCTTTTTGCCAGAGGCTTGGCAAACTGAGAATTAGGGTTCTTCGACTGGGCTCTCGGGCTCCCTCCTGCACCATTCCCTTAGTGACTTACAGTGTGTTACTCTTTCAGGAATTCGAGACCCACAACATGGCCATGGATTTCACCTTAGAGGACTGGGAGCACCTGGGGCTGGACCAGGGGGATCTGTTCTGGGACACAGCACTGGACAACTACCAGGACCTCTTCCTGCTGAGTGAGTGTCACCCCCAACTGAGGCTCAGGCACTGCCTTACTTGGGGTCACCTGTATTCCATCACCCACAAGGTTAAATCACTGCCCAGACCTGTGCCTCTTCGTTGGCTGCTTCTGCCCCCAAGGAGACACCGGCAGCATCTGAGATGTTTAGGATAGTCATGCTGGCAGCAGGGATGCTACTAGCATCTCGTGGGTAGAGCCAAGAAGGTTGCCACACCTTGCACAGTGCACGGGCCAGCACCCCACAATGGGATAACCCATCCCAGTGCCAGCAGTGCTGAGGCCAAGAAAACCTGGGCTGAACTGTGACCCCATGACCACCCCCCCACCCCCAACTCCTTTGTAGCTCCATCACATTTGGACCACTGTCTTAGTTATTTTTTTGTCATTGAGACAAAACACCTGACACCCAAAGTGAAGCAAGGGAAGGTTTATTTATTACAGTTTTGGGGGTTTCAGTCCATACTTAGCTGGCTCCAAGGCAGGGTGGCAGGGTGGGCAGCTGTTCATGGCCACTGCAAACAGCAAGCACGAACAGAGCAAAAGAGGGCAAAGCACACCACCCTCCTGCCCCCACAGTGTATGCGGCACACGCCACCAGTCCGTGCTAGACGATGAACCAATCACAAATGCTAGATTCAGCTGTGTCCATGATTACATGAGGCTTGAGGGGCCCACCTAGACACAAACCATTCAGCGTCATTACTGGAGTGAGAGCTTCTTGGGGTGGGGTGCTGTGACCTGGTTAGTTCACTGCTTTGTTCCCAGGACCTTCTGTATGGCCCTCAGCAAATGGTTTCTCAGGGAATAAATGGTTGAGTAGCAGAAACTACTTTGTCATCAACCATATCTAGTCACCTCATGAGGAGGCTGGATTGTCCCTCTTTTGTAGATCATTCTGAAAGTGAGGTTCCGAGAGGGGAAGTTAGCTTCCCAGCTGCGTCAGAGTCCCCGCCCCTGGCACCCCTGGGTGTGGTGCTTCACTAGGAGCAGTCCCGAAGCATGGCCTCTGCCATGAAAAGACACAGAGCAGAGTCAGTGAAGGGAGATGGCACAGGTGAGCGTCAGGAAAGCCAGGCTCGAGCTCCAGGATCCTCTCTGCAGTCACACGAGGTGTGCTTGATTCCCCCAGAAGCATGACACTGTACGTGTGCTGTCCACAAGGAAGATCTTAGCCTCAGGGGCCAGGGTTTTTACTGGGGGCCAATCATGTGGCCTCCTATGCCTGGCACTTAGCAAAGTCCAGACTACTTTTGGGGAAGGAGGCGTTCAGCATATACCACATTGTTTACACAGTCCAGGCCCAGTAAGTCCCTCTTCTCAGTTCCAGGGATGCAGTGGCCCCTCCTGAAATGCCGCTGTATTAGTAGGTCTTTCCTGGGGGCAGGCAGACCTGCCTCACCCACCATTTTGTGCAACAGCCTCATAGAGCAAGCAGTGGCCCTGGGCCCAGTGTGCATCATGTAGGGCCACAACCTCAGCCCTCCAGCTCCCCATCTCCTTCCCTTAACTCCTCATCTCCCCTTGGAAGAAACACAAGAGTAATGTATTCCAAGGATGAAAAGATAGAAGATGCTGTGCTATGGTATCTCTCATTTGCTGGTCTTTGGTCATTCTGTAGCAGTTTTTCTCCAGGCTATAGCCAGATGTGCCTCCAGGTGGAAGCAGCTGGGAGAGAGGGTACAGCAGGGTCTTTCAGTAATAAATTCATTTACCTGAGCAGTGTGTTAGTCTCCTGTCGCTGCTATTACAAATACTGCAAATACAGTGGCTTCAACGGCGCTGCTCACCATGTTGCAGCTCTGCAGAAATTTGACATGGGTCTAACTGGGCAGGAACCAAGGCCCCAGCAGCAAGGCTGTGCTCCTCCTAGGGCTCTAAGGGAGGCTCTCGCCCTGTGCTGTCCCAGTACCTGCAGGCTGCCTGTGTTCAAGACACGGCCTCTTCATCTTCAGAGCCACCAGTGGCCTTTTCTGCACTCTGCTGCATGGAGATTATGGCTCTCTGCTCCCTTTCTCAGGAGGTTTTTGAAGGGCAAGGCTCAGGTCCGCTCAGGTGCTGGGTCCCTGCCATCTTTCACAGGGCCTGGCCCGCAGAGGCGTTGGCTACGCGGTCCCGGGTAAAGGCGTGACTACCCACACCTGAGTGGTACAGTGCATGAGTGGCTGAGTGCATGCCTCTCCACTTGGCAAGCTGTTCATCCTGAAGAGCTGCCACAAGTTCAGCCACAACTGTCACAGCTCTCACCACCTGGATGGGGACTGACAGGTGCCTCTTCTCCACTCACCAGGCACCCTGAGTCTCAGAGGTGTCTTGGCAGGTGACCCTAGAGTCATCTGGTGCAGCATCTGACCCCCAGGAGCTGTGCACAGCATGAAGCATCTAGATGACCTTTCCCATCGTGGTAAATGGCGATCCCATTCTCTCTCTCTCTCTGCAGATCCCCCAAGGCCCAGCCCAACCTCCCATCCCAATGATGAAGAAGAGTCAGAAGTCCTGGTGAGAGGAAGCCCGGACCATGGTGAGCGGAAGGAAGATGCCCTTGGTCACAGCCAGGTCCCAGTGTCTGCTTCATTCTGCCACCCATTGCCTTGTACCCTTCATTCTGGGAGTGGGGACTCTGCCAGATCGCATTCCTCCCAATGCTGCTTCCACCTGCATTCTTTCCCTCCAGACTTATCAAGGGGAGAGTTTCCGTACTGTCTGGCTCCTGCCTTATTCCTTTTGCATAGCCCATCCTTGCTTCCTGGGCCTGGGCATAGCAAATGGGCAGCTGTGTTGTGACTGTAGCCAGGCCTGAATGCTGCCAGCAGTATCTGCTCTGCTATCTCTCAGGCCAGAGTTCTTGTGGATCATCGGCTAGGCCGTGACAGTTCCTGCAGTATTACCCCTGGTGGCAGCATCCCCAGTGAAGAAAGAAGCTGCCTTGCCTGGGTGTGGGAGGCTTCTCTGTCTCACTGGTTCAGCACCCTGAGAAGGAGGGTGACACCCTGCTCGTGCGCACCACTTGATCGCAGGACTAGGAGCCCTCTACAGCCTCATGTTCAGCACCAGCATTTTGTGAGGGTCACAGACCTACACACAAATGTGTGCTCCCTAACTTCTGATCCTGATTTCTGTTTCTGCCATATAAATCTATAGACCATTTCTGAGCATCGGCAGCTGTCCTTTTACTAGCGACCAAATATGGACACACACACACAAAGTGTTCTCTACTAGTATATTCATATAAACCTCCTCTAATAGTGGCCGTCATGCTTTGTTATCATCATTTACTACAGCAGCATGCTTTTCTTGGGAGTAGACCCCAGACGATGCATCCTTGTATCCAGTTCCCATACCATGGCAGCTTATGAGAGGGGTCTGCTCATGCGCTCCATGTAGGGGGAACATTGTCACCAAAAGTATAGGGCAGAGAAAACCCAGATGCCCAGGAAGCAAAAGCAACAGCAGGTGTGACAGTGCAAGACAGGAAGGGTGGTTTGGAAGGCTTTGGTTTCCAGGCTGAGGTGCTAAGCAGTCTCTGACATGCCTGGTGGGTAAGGAATCCTGGAATTGCAGAAGGAGCTGGGCATGGTGGCACAAACCTGTAATCCCAGCATTCTTGGGAGGGTGAGGCAGAAAGATCAAGCCCAGCCTGCACAAAGAAGTAACTTAGTGAGACCCTATCTCAAAATAAAAACCAGAAGGGCTGGGATTGTATCTCAGTGTGCAGGCCTGGGTTGAATTGTCTAGTACAGAGAGTGGGAAGGGGAAGAAGGAAGAACTTGGAAGCAGGTGATGCTGATGCAAGATGGAAAAGAGGAGAGGGGCAAATAAGAGGTATGGAGGGGAGTGGGTGCAACTCATGCTCAGTGAAGGAGTCCAGAGCGTATATAACCTGCAGTTAGGAGGGTGGGTCAGGTCAGAGCAGATCTTGCTCTGCTGGCTTCGTAGCTGTGGAACAGGAGCTTACCAGCTGCTCGGGCTGTTTGCTGCTCAGCTATAGTTCAGAGAGTACTCAATAAAACAACCTCACAGCTGGGTTGCCACATCCTGATCTACCTGACTAGCAGGCGAGTGAGTGTGCAGCTTATGGCTGAGGTTCCCCCTCCTCACTGAGTCTTTTCAGTTTCCCTTCCCCCCTCTTAACACTTCTAACAACGAGTTCTTTTTTCTGTGATGTCAGTTCTGGATGAGACACCACCACTTTGGGGCTGGGGATTTAGCTCAGCGGCATAAGTGCCTGCCTTGCAAGTGCGTGGTCATGAGTTTGATCCCTGGTACCGATTTTAAAAAAAATCAAGACTGGGTCTTGCTAAGTTGCCCAGGTTGGCCTGGAATTTGAGACACCACCACTTGGAACTTCTTTTTCTTCATCCACGTGGTATCACCCATCTCTCTTGTGTCTGTGTTCTCGGCCCACAGCTCTGATCTTTCTCTCTGGAGAAAAGACACATTGGTACTTTTCTTTTTCAGGCATGCCGGAGACCAGGAACCCACTTGAGAAGCATAATTTCTTGGAAGAAGGACTCTCCCAAGAAATTATGGAGGTGTTCTGCAAGGGTGACCCTTGGAACTCCAGCTTTGAAGTCTGTCTAGATGAGAGCTGGTTGGACAGTCTGCTGGGAGGTCCAGAAAGTGTTCTGAAGTCTGATGTCACCAGTAAGGAAAGTACCACACAATGCATGGGTCACGTATTGAAAAGCCACCTGAGTCCTTGCCTCCTTTCCTCAGAAGACTCTGTAATGCATATTACTGAAGAGAGCCTCACTCCAGCTAAGTCAGAGGAATGTAGGAGTGACTCTGCCTGCAACCCAGACCAGAGGCAGCAGGATGCTGTCCAGGGAGAGGAGCAGCTGTATAAATGCAGTGAGTGTGAGGAGAGCTTCAGCCAGGGTTACCACCTTATCCAGCACTGGATCACCCACATAAGTGAAGAGCCATCTGCACAGCAAGAGGACCAGAGCGGTTTAAGCTTGACTTCTTACTTGACTGTGTCTCCTGTGACCCCCAGAGGCTACCAATCCTGTGTGTGTGAGGAATGTGGAAAAACTTTTAGTCAGAATATATACCTCCAGAAGCATCAAAAAAGTCACACTAGAGAAAAACAATCTAAGAGTCAACCTGGCAACTGTTCATCTAGTCATCATGGACAGCCTGTTACGTGTCAGAAAGCCCCTAGAACTCCTAAGTCTTACAAATGTAGCAGGTGTGACCTGACTTTCACCCAGGCGCTTCATCGTATTAGGCACCAGAAAACCCACACTCAGAAGCGCTACGAATGTGCCATATGCCAGGCAGTTTTCACGTTGAGGAAACATTTCAGCCAACATCAGAAAACTCATATTGCAAAAACTGCCTTTGAGTGTCAGGAGTGTGGGAAGACCTTCAGGCGGAGATTGTCACTCATCAAACACCAGGCTGTTCACACTGGGGAGAAGCCTTATAAGTGTGATGAATGTGGGAAAGCCTTCAGCCATACCTCCACCCTGAAGATCCACCAGAGAATTCATAGCACAGAAAGACCTTACAAGTGCAGTGAGTGTGGAAAAGCCTTCTCCCGAAAAACTCACCTTCATGAACACCAGCAGGTTCACACAGGCAGCAGACCCCACAGTTGTCAGGAGTGTGTCCGGAGTTTCAGCCGACCCTCACACCTGATTAGACACCAGGCCTCTCATGCCACCAACAGGCTCTTTGCCTGTACCACATGCAAGCAGACCTTCAGTAATAAAGAATACCTGGTGCAGCATCAGAAAACCCACACCATTGAAGCTCCCTATGAGTGTCCAGAGTGTGGAGAACGCTTTGTTTGCAGCTCAACCCTGAATTGCCACTTGAGTGTCCATGCCAGAGAAAAGCAAAGACTTGATGCAAGCAAGAAAGTTGTGGATCAGAACACAGGACAGAGAGAGCATCCAAGGCCTGATGAGAAATCCTTTAAGTGCGACAAATGTGGAAAAGCATTTAATCGCAACAGGTACCTCACTCAGCATAAGAAGATTCACACCAAGGTGAAGCTCTTTGAGTGCAACCAGTACGGAAAAGCCTTTGGCCAGAGCGTGCAGCTCCCCTGCCATCAGAGAGTGCACTCTGGGGTGAGGCCCCTTGAACGTGCTGAGGATGGGAAAGTTGTCCCCAGCACCTCCCTCACCGGACATCAACCTCCTCAAGACAACCACCCCTTTAAATGTAAAGAATGTGGCAAGACCTTCTGCCAAAGTGCTTACCTATCAGAACATCAGTTAATTCACACTAGAGAGAAGCCCTTTAAATGTAATGAGTGTGACCAAGCCTTCACACAGAGTAACTACCTTGTTCAGCACCAGAGAGTTCATGCCACAAAGAAGCAGTTTTTGTGTAGCGAGTGTGGGAAAATGTTTCATCAGAGTTCATGCCTTTCTAAGCACCGGAGAACTCACACAGGAGAGAAGCCCTTTAAATGTAGTGACTGTGGGAAAGCCTTTGGTCTTAATGCTGAACTCATCCGACACCAGAGAGTTCACACAGGGGAGAAGCCTTATCTTTGTCAGGAGTGTGGGAAAGCCTTCAGCCAGAGCTCGTGCCTTTCTGTTCACCAGAGAGTTCACACTGGGGAGAAGCCCTACGTGTGTAACAAATGTGGGAAAGCCTTCAGCCAGAGAGCTAATCTAACTCAGCATGAAAGGATTCACACTGGGGAGAAGCCTTATACCTGTGGTGTATGTGGCAAGGCCTTTGGCTTAAGGGCCCATCTCACTCAGCACCAGAGAAGTCACACCCAGGAGAAACCTTACCAGTGTCAACATTGTCAGAAAGCTTTTAAGTCCTTTTCTGCCCTCATAAGACACCAACGACTTCACACTCGGAAGGAGTGAGCAGCAATACTGTTCACAGCCAATAGGGGCATAACAGTTCCAGACGTCCAAACATTCCTCTGAGCTCAGGTTTGAAGACAGCTTCCTCTCCTCCAGATTAGTAAGTCTATTAATAAAGATGGATTAGAAAGCTTGCACGTGAGTTTTATTAAAACAAAAATTGAGAAGCTATGTTACATTGGGATTCAGAAATAGATTCTGGAGCCATCCTGTCTGAGCTATATGCCACCTGTCATCTGCCACCCTAAGTGACCTTGGGAAAGTCCTAAATGTCTCAGGGCCTCAGTGTCTTAAAATTTGTAAAATGAGGGACCAGGGATATAGCCTAGCAGCACAAGTGCCTGCTTGTGCAAAAAAAAAAAAGGCTGAGGTAGGAGATCCCCTCAAGTTTGAGCCCAGCCTGGGCTACAAAATGAGTTCATGACCAGCCTGAGCCATATTGTGAAACCTTGCCTCAAAAAAGACAAAAAAAAAAAAAAAAACCCGTAAAGTGAGTATCATAGTTACCTACCTCAGTGCTGTTGGGAAAGTTATGTAAGAGCTAATGCCTAGCACATAATAAGCACTCACTTAGTGTGAGCTGTGGATACATGTGAGTTATGCTCTTCTATATTGAAGAACTAATAACGTGTTTACTACAGTTGATGTTCTCTGTGCTTAGCTTTTAAGTTTTTGTTTAGCACTTTGTATCCCAGCCCTTTCTTATTTTTATTTATTTATTTGGTTTGAGACAGAGTCTTGGTAAAGCTCTAATTTACCCAGGTTGGGCTTGAACTCTGCTGGGATTATGGGCCTATGCCAACTTACTCTTTTCATGTTTGGCCTTTTCTTTTATCTCTGCTCTATTCTTAACAGTTCCACATAAAGCCACGAAGAAAATGGAAAGGTCTCATCTCAAAGGCTAAAGCTTTCTGTTGACTTCACAGATCTTTCACAGAAGATTCCCCCTCCCTTGTTCACATGCCACCTTCGATACTGTTCTTCCACAGCCATTGTTTATACAGTGGGAAACCTAGGCTGTCCAGGGGAGTTAACGGTACTGCAAACGGCCAGATTCATGAATGGATTCTGCTGACTTGGAGGCAGTTAAGGAAATTGTATTGGATGTTGCCACATGAAACACAAAGTACATTAAAGACCTACTTGGTGGTGAAAATTGGTGCATGAGAGTGTTCACCGTTTATCCAGTTTAAAGGATTTGGTAGGCTCCAGGAGAAGGAATACGGATGACAGCCCTGTCCCTGAAACTTCTGGCAACAGGAAGGGAAGTGACTAGTTTTCATAGAGGGTCACTGTCAGTTGGCAGTTAACATCTTTAAAATGCCACTTCCCTCTCCAGAAAGTTCTGGAACCACCAAGGATTGCTAGCGAACCCCACAAGGAGAGAATCTTTTCCATTGGAGCCCTGAGTTCACCTTGCTCAAGCCTCCTCCATCAGCTGACACCACGTCGAGCCACATGACCAGCCTCAAGCTCCTCTGGGCTTTCGTACCCTCCTCGCCTAAGTGGCACAGTCACATTTACTGAAGCAACAGAATCTTAGGAAAACATTGGATCGGGATGCTTGCTGTGTTCTGTATTTGAGGTGCTTTAATTTTTGGACTCTAAGCCTCTCCCTGCTTTGAGTTCTGCTGGTTGTAGTTGAGAACTTGCTGTGTGCTCCGTGGGCCGTGCTACAGTGCTGAGCCTTCTAGTTTTCAAGCTCCGATCCGTGCAAGTGTCTACCCTGGGAGGTGGGCACGTGACATATGAAGGGGGTCTGCAGGGCAGCCACAAGTTGATGGAAAGTGTATCCGATAGAATTTTGACACCAGGGATAGACAGCAGACATCCTGAAGAAGTTGGCGGCCTTTAAGGAGGAGGTCTTGGTTTTGTTACCTGTTTTGCAGTTGGCCAGTGTAGAAATGTCTGCCATGTGTGTATGTCAGCTGGTTCTCTGATTAAAGTTTTTAAGTCTTCAAAGAATGTTGGCTCTTTCTCTCCTGGTGCCACACACCTGGCCAGCAGCAGGGCACGTGTAGCCCCTGGCTGCCAGGCACTTTCGTGCCAGTGGTGAGGACAGGCTAGAAAGTGAAGCTTACAGTACCCTGGCTGCAAGTTAGAAGAGGAAACCTATGAAGTGCAAAGACAGCCTGCAGTAGGCCGCTGCGAGGAGTGACTGGACTTGGTAGTTCATAAACCACAGAAGCGTTTTACAGTTCAGATGGCAGAAGTCCAGGATCTAGTTCCAGTCCAATTCAGTGTCTGGCAAGGACATTTCCAGGTTCATAACTTGAATCTTCCTGCTGCGTCCTCCAAGGGTAGTTGACCAGAGGAGCTCTGAATTCTCATTGATGTACTAATTGCATTCATGGGGGTTCTCAGCCCCCAAAGGCCTCATAACCAATCACACCAGGAATTAGGTTTCAAAATATATTTGGGGCAAATGCACTCAAACTGCGCCCAAGGATAAGGAGATGATGATGTGAAATTAGTGTTCAAGTCTGAGAGAGTCACTTCCAGCAGAGATCTAGGAGTGAGGAAGCCCTGTGGATAGCTGCAGAGGATGCGGGCAGAGGAAACAGACCAGGGAAAGGTGCGGAAGTGTGAGGGCCTTGGGCATTTGGGGAGGAGCAAGGAGCCCCAAGTGGGGAGACGTGATTGGGGCAGGGGTTGATGTGGTGCATTGCAGGGCCAAAACAGCATCTGAAGGGTTTTAGCATTTCCTGGGAGGAATGTCGGGTGCTGCCACCTGGAGAGCTTTGGGCAGAAGCAGTGACTTCTGGTGGGTTGAGAGGACTGAAGCGGGTAGAGATAGAAGAAGGCAGGGGGTGTGGTGGGAGCATTGTTGGGGTGAGGAGTGGTCAGTCAGTGTGAGGGAATGTGTGGTGGTGGTAGGAGAGGGTGAGATGTTCTGTTTGGGTGACCAAATTGATGGGAAATAAACCAGTAACCCACTGGTGGGCTGGTGGACACCTTGCCACCATGAGGAGAGAACCTGCCAGAAAAGCGAACTGTGAAATAGGAAGAACTAGGAGAAGGAGGACCCTGCTGACAGGTGGTTTAAACGCATGGCTCCATCTGCTGCTGGGGTGGAGAGGGACCAATACATTCCCTTACTTCCATAAGCAAGTGTAGTGTCTTTGACTGATAGCAAACCTGTGTCTCCCAGCACATGTCTGTTATCCCAGCACTCAGGAAGCTGAGGCAAAATTGCAAGTTCAAGGCCATGTTGAGCAAGTTAACCACTTGGTGAGACCTGGTGCCCAAAACAAAAAAACAAAGCAAAAGAGGCTGAAATGTAACTTTGGCCCTGGGTTCAATCCTCAGTACTAAAAAAAAAAAAAAAAAAAAAAAGTCAAACTGTTCAAAAGGGATTATTATGTTGGTTGAAAAATACTAACTACATGAAACAAAAAATCAGGTTATTGACTACTCACTGATACACTAAATGACTGGCATTGGTGGCCGTCACATGCAGCCTATGACAGCTAGAGGTGGTTCTGACCCTTTGGGAAGCATTTTGACAAAAAATTTGAGATCTTCTATGGATTTTACATTTTGCATTCAAAACTTGTGACAATTAGACTAAAAATAACCGGAAAGAAGAATACCCCCCAAAAGATTACTAAGTCTTTTTGAGCTGTGAGGATATAAGAAATTGGTAATTTTTCAGTCTTCTCTGCACATTTAAATTATTCTTTATTTTACCAAAAATTGCTCTTACGGTAAAAGTATACATAAAATGCAATATTAATAAAAACAGGATAAAAATCTCACTTTGGGCATGAATAAAAAGTGCTTAAGAGCATTATGCTAAATGGAATAATAGTCTTAGAAAGACTATAGTAAGCTAGAAACATAAGCAGAAATAAGAGGTTACAAAAACATGATCTTTTCAGGGATATAGCTTAGCAGCATAAGTGCCTGCCTGGCAAGCACAGGGTCCTGAGTTCAATTCCCAGGACCAAAAAAACAAAAAATGTAATCTTGTGAAACATTTATTGTTTAAAACAATTTCAGTCTTTGAAATCTGTGGCTAATTTAAAAGAAATTTAAATGGCCTAGCATTTGTCTAGTGACACATATTTGAGACTTTAAAGGCTTAATCATTATAGCTGTGAGGGGTTTTTCTTGCATATCCAGGTTCCAGTGTAAGGATCAATCAGTGTAAAACTCTCATATAGCTGTTGTTGAATGTACACCAGATGAAGTATTCCATTTAGATCACCCCTTACCCGTATCACTATCTGAGAACACTGTAGGATTGAGGAAATACATGAGGAAAGCCCCCCAAAACAAGAAGCTAGTGATAAAATATGCCATCCTCCAGGAAGAAAAGACACAACCTCACACACAGTGTTAGTGTTCCTTTCTTGAAGGTTCCTAGTGTTGATGACAAACACTGTCTTTTGGGCACCTGGATCCATCTGTTCCTAAAAGCAAACGTTTTCCTCAGGTTCCTAGCATCAATGAAGGCTGGACTTAGTCTGCTGATAAGCGATGAGCAGAATGGGAGGCAGTTTGTTACACATTCTGAGTGTGTATTCATCCTGAGTTCACTGATTGGTAAACTGTGTGCCCAATGCAAGACTCTGAACATCATTACGGACATAGGTGTTTTCTCCTTGTGAAGTCTCTAGTGTCCTGTAAGTGTAGAACTCCAGCTGAAACCCTCTCCACATTTTTTTACATGCATAGTGTTTACCACCAGTGTGAACCTTCTGATGCTAGAGAAGGCGTGAGCTCTGGGTATAGCTTTTCCCACAGGCCTTACATTTGTAGGGCTCTTCTCCCATGTGAATCCTTTGGTGCTGAATCAAGGGGATGCTCTGAGTAAAGAACTTCCCACATTCCTTGCAGCCATAGGGTTTCTCAACAGTGTGAATTCTCTGATGTTAAGGAAAGTAAGAGTTATGACTGAAGGTTTTCCCGCACTCGTACATTCTCACCAGTGTGAATGTTCTGGTGCTCAGTGAGGTGGGTACTCTGACTGCAGGTTTTCCCATACTCATGACACTCAGGGCTTCTCACTAGTGTTGAATGAGGTGGGCATAGGTGTTCCCACAAACTTGGCTCTCATAGGGCTTCTTGTCAGTGTGAATCCTCTGATGGCACGTGAGGGAACAGTTTTGGCTGAAGGTTTTCCCACACTCCACACATTTGTAGGATTGTCTGGTATTGAGTAAAGGATGAGATGTAACTGAAAGCCTTCCCACATTCAGTGCAAACATAGGGCTTTTCCCCTGTGTGAATGCTCTGGAAATCTGAGTGTAAGGCTTCCACACTCATGACATTTGTAGGGCTTCTCACTGGTGCTGTCAGGGATGAGCTGGCTAAAGGCTTTGCCGCACTACAAGCACTCCAGTGTGGACTGTCTGGTACAGAGTCAAGGAGGAGCTGGGACTGAAGGTTTTCTCATTACATTTTTAGGGTTTCCTCCCACTGTGTATGGTCTGGCACTGGGTCAGAGAGGAAGTGTGACAGAAGGCCTTGCCACTCCCTGCATTTATTTGTAGGCCTTCTCACCCATGTGGACTTTGTGGTGGTGGGTGGAAGAGGTGGAAGACCTGTGAATATGAATTTCCCACACTGGTCACGTTTGCAGAGTTTCTTCCCCATGTGGCCAGGGGAGCTCGTCTGACAGGGACGAGCTCTGGATAAAGGCCTCCCACACTCACTGCAGGTGTAGGCATCCCCCTGAGTATGGGTCCTCTGGTGGTCAAGAGTTCCATGTTGAGAAACATGAGGGTGTTTGCAGGCAAACAAAGCAGGGAAGGGTGTTCCAGGCAGAGGGAACAGCATTGCAATGGCCCAAAGGTGGACTAGGAATTCAGGTTCAGGGAGGTCAAGGCATGGGTAGGACTAGGGGTGCTGTGGTGAGAAATGAGGCCACAGACAGTGCGGGCCTGAGTATCCAGCTGAGGGGCTGGAAATGTGTCTCAGGTGCTGGGGAGCTGCAGGGGGCTGTGAGCAGGGAGGGTGGGGCCGGCTCTCAGTGCAGAAAGGCCCTGTGGGGCTGAGGCTGACAGGAGGGAGTGGGGCCCAAGTCCATCTCAGGAGGGACGGGCTGGGGACAGGTGGGCCGTGGTGTGAAGTGGAGGGGCAGGGGATGTCTGACTCAAGACCGGGTGGATGCCTCAGTCCTCCGGGGGTGGCATCCTTGGTCCAGGAGGAGGCGCCATTAGGCTCCTTCCCGTTCCCCCAGTACACCCAGCGGTCCCATAGCTGGGTCTTTACCTTCAACTAGCTGAAACAGGCCCCTCCCCCCCTTTCTTTGGTACCAGGGATCGAACCCAGGGCCTTTGCACTGAGCTACATCCTCAGCTTTTTATTTTTTAGAGACAGGGACTCACTAAGTTGCTAAGTTGCCCAGGCTGGGCTTGAACTTGCAATTCTCCTGCCTCAGCCTCTCAGAGTACTGGGCAGTTTTAATGACAACAAATACCTCAGCCACTGCCACCTGAAGTACTGTGTCCTGAGCACTGGACTGCACTCCTTCCACCCTTAGGTGTTGTTATTCTGTGTGTGTGTGTGTGTGTGTGTGTGTGTGTGTGTGTGTGTGACAGGAGGGACTCACCCCTACTGTCTGTCCTCCATCCCTGGCTCCTCTCCTTGCTCCTGACATCCAGGCTTGGAGCCAAGCAGCTCCGTCCCTGGGGAAATTGGGAGAGTAGCCGTGGGCTCCAGAACCCCCGGGAGGGCGCTGCATGCAAGAGTTGCCATGTGAGGCCAGCCCAGGCGCACATCCGGACTGCCTGGCCTTCACAGAGCCCGCGCCCTGCAGAGACGCCAGCCCCAGGTCTGCTCTGCCACAGTGGACAGCAGTTTCCTAAGTGCCAAGGACGTCGCTTTCTCCTTTTCGAAGCCTTACAATGGAAAAACATGGAGAATCTGTCAGTGCATAAATATTTATTAGGGTTTTGACCTTTTACAAGGACAGTGCTTCAAATGGCTTGACGTAAGCAGAATACGTTACTAACATTTATTTAGTTTTTCAAAGTGCCCACCAGAATATTCAAGATCTTTTTTTTGAGTTAGGGTCTCACCATGTAGTTCAGCCTGGCTTTGAACTCACTGTATAGCCCAGGCTAGCCTCAAAGTCCGTGTAACCCTCCTGCCTCAGCCTCCTGAACTCTGGGATTACAGGCACACACCACCATGCCCAGCTTTCACAACCTATTTCTACAGGTGACTCGGGCCTAGCATCACTTACACCTGACAAGTGCTATGGTTTCATACAGTGTGAGTGCACCCCCAGGATGGAATCCTGGCCCCCAGGCTGGTGATGTTGGGACTCTTATAAGGTGGGGCCTAGGGAGATGTGACTGGGTCATTGTGGGTGCTGCTCTGGGATTAAGCAGTTCTCTGTGGGATCCAAGCGTGGAGGCAGAGGCCTGTAATCCCGGCACTCTGGGAGGCTGAGGCAGGAGGTTCCTAAATTCTAGCACAGCCTGGGCAACTTAGCAAGACTATTTAAAAAAAAAAATGCTGGGGATGTATCTCAGAGCACAGGCTAAATTCAATCCCCAGTACCACCACCACTAATATAATAATAATAATAATAATAATAATAAAAGTCATCTGGCACAATGTTGAGACAGAGGCATCCGCGAGCCCACGGGCACCCGGGTAGGAAGAGAGGGTGTCCTGGGGTCTGGCGGAGGCCTGGGGGATGTGGAAGGGGAGGAGGAGCTGGATGGTGGAACAAGGGAGCTCGGGAGCTGCTTTGGGGCCATGGATAAAGTCACGACTAGTCCACACATGAAAAGAGTGCTCCAGGGCTTGGAGGAGACGAGGCACAGGCAGGGCATCTTGGGACTGGCTGGAGGGGCGGATGCCCTGGGGGGCCCCAGAAGTCTGCAAGATGCGGAGAGGGACCCAGGAAGAGGGCCGGACACAGACTGAAGTTATGGGGACGCGCACATTCCAGGCCGGATGAGACTTGGGACCTCCGGGCTGCTGGGGTGCCAGGACGAGCAGGCGAGGAGAGAGGAAACCCCCAACCTGAACTCTTCCGCCAGGGAAGTAACAGTAAAGCCAGGCGCTCTGACTGCGGACATCCAGGTAGCACCTTGGCAGACACAGACATTTTTGTGTGGCTCTTTAGCGCCATCTGTTGGAAAACCGTTGTACTGTACCGATTATTTTTGGTATGTGACACTTTCTGCCATCTGCCTGAGAATTGCCAAAATAAAGACAGCGTATCAATGTATGAGGAGTGGGATGTGAATCCTGTCCTTGGGATGCGTCGCCTTGTGCAGTCTGTGATCTGCACACCGGTACACGACGGCTCTATGAAACACAGTTTTAAGACTGTCAAGGCACCCAGGAGATACTCCTGAGCGCCACTATCTCAGACCCTCTCCTTGATCTTGACGCCAATTGCTGACTCCAGGAATAACCTCGGGGGTGAAGCAAAACCATTCAATGCCCACTTCCGCTGGTCACCGGAAGTCTGCTGGGCATGACTGATTTTTAGTATCATGAGGTTCCAGCTCAGAGCATTTGGCTCCGCCCCTCTCAGCCCTACAGCCTCTCCCCTAGAACCCCAAGGGGCAGAGATGGCCAGTAGGCTACACAGAGCCACCTTGAGGAAGGAGAAGCCCAGACTCACCTGGTCCTGGGCCATCCATGTCCTGGTGGCCATTGCAGGGTCCCAGGTACACAGCTCTGGAGAAACTAAGAAATAAAGCAGGGTCCAGTGGTGCATGCCTGTAATCCCAGCCTGCTGCGTCCAGCACAGCTCCCGAATTTCCCAGGGGGAGGGTAGTGGCAGATGAAGAAATGAACACAAGAACCAGAATGCAGAAAGCTGAGGTCAGGTGCAGCCCCCACCCTGATGGGAGGAAAAGAACTGCCCAAGGCCTGCAGTGCGTTTATTTATCCGGTCAGCAAGAGGTTGCTAATGTTGTACTCTAACCTGAGCGTCGTCATTCTGTTCTGTATGCGCCGTTGCTGTTATCCTAGATTCCAACCTTTGTTCCTCCTAAAATTCCAGATGCCTGGTCAGACTCCCTATCCTGTGCAGCTGTGACCTCTGTACTCTATAAATTTCCAGGAATTGGCCCACCGCCAGGCTTTAAAGTTGTAGCCTTTGTACTCTATAAGATACCTGTAAATTAACCACGGGTTGTAAAGTTTCCTATCGGCTCATCACCAATTATAATTTCCTGTAAATCCAGCTGCCTCTGTTAAGATTTGTCCGAAAAACCTAATAAGAGAACAAACAGAGCCCCTGCACCCTTACCCCTCCCCACTCATACTTTGCGGTTTTTTTCCTTTATAAACCCCTTACCAGTGTAACCTAATGCACAGACTGAAAACTCCATCGAGTCTGTGTCGCTGATGCCAGCTAAAAAAAAAAAAAGCGCTTATTCTTTTTTGCTTCTGGATGTCGTCTCATTTTTGGGTTACCACAGCTAACAGGTGCCGCCCCTCTCCTGTGGCTTGTCTCAGGTGCTCTGTGTCCTCGGCACTGGCCTTGCTCTAGTCCCACATGTGTGACTGAGCTCTAGCTCAGCTGCTCCCCACACCAGCCACTCCCCACACAGTAACCACAGTTAACCCAGACTCAGAAATCAGCACACCAGGGGCCAAGGCCAGCGCTCAACATCACAGAGATAACAAGCAGAGACTGGGATCTGAACCCAGAAGTCTGGCTGCAGAGTCCCCCTCCTTTCCCTTTTAATAATTTTTATTGCAGTAAAATGCACATAAAATTTTACCACCTTATGCATTTTAAAGCATACAAATCAGTGCTATTTGTTTGTTTGTGAAACAAGGTCTTGCTCTGTTCCAAATTGGCCTTGAACTTGCTATGTAACCCAGACTGGCCTTGAACTTTTCATCCTTCTGTCTCAGCCTCCCAAGTGCTGGAATCACAGGCACATCCCACCACACCTGGAATCAGTGACATTTTGCACATTCACAGTGTTGTGAATTTATTAGCATTATTTCATTCCAGGTCATTTTCACTATTCTGAAAACAAACCCTATACTCCTTACAAACAGAAGCCACTTACTTTAGGGAGAACCCAGGCCAACTCCATCTTGACCAGGTGATTGTGGTTTGCATGTCTCAGGATGGGACAGACCATCATCAGGGAACCCGATCAATGGGGGCACAGTGTTGCAGAAACAGAACCGAACCAGATGGACAATATGGCACCAAGACATTTGGAAAGCAACAGCTTTATTCCGCCAGCGGGCTGGTGGGAACCCTGTTCCAAATCACCAGCCCTGACTTGGAGTTAAACAGGAACTGCTGCAAGCAGGAAGTATGAAAAGCTGATAGTGGGTTATTTTATAATTGGTTACATATGCTTTGTCATACATTGTTAGGCAGATTCATTTTGGGCAGGTTTAGTTGGGAGGGTTCTTATGTAGTAGGAAGGTCAGGGAGCTTGGGGGAGCAGTTAATATCAATCATACCTTTGATTGAGCTAGTCTGTCTCTGCATGATAAGTTCTTGAGACAAGCTAGCACAACAGGACGTGGTCGCAGGCTGGGCAGTGTGGCTGGGTTATATTTATCTTACTAGTTGCTGCTGGCCTTGTATTGTCAAGGCCAACTGAGTCTGACAGATCCCGTCATTAGCGTAATATCAGCCTGTGAGTTTTAAAGTTTTGCCTCAACAGCACCACTGCTTAGGTCCTCCTGCCCAAAGCACATGGCCTTAACCCCCAGTGACCCAGACCCCACCTCCCACCAGCAAGCTAGCCACGGGGCCCCATAAAATCCGGTCACCTTCCAAACACACGAGGCTTCATTTTAGATGGAAACTGTGATCCAGGATTTTCTGTCATCACTAAGGACAATCAGCAAAGATGTGGATAAGCTCTGCAGAACAGCTAATGGTATCGTACCTATTTCCTGACTTGACAGTGGTGCTATACGCGGGTATGGAACGACACAGCCTGGTTTTTATCAGAGTTGCCCAGCGTGATGGCACCTGCCTGATGCCTTTAATCTTAGCATTCAGGAGGCTGAGGCAGGACTGTGGCAAGTCTGACGCCAGCCTGGGCTGCACAGGGAGCTCAAAGCCAGCCTGGCCTATATCGCTGGATGCGAAGTCCGAGAGGGCTGAGAGACCGGGAGGAAGCAGGACAAATGCTCACTCAGGTCGAGGGGGTACAGAGCCCGGGCTGTGTCGGTGCGGCTGCGCTCGAACTGTGTCTATCACTCCTTAGCTCTCTGACCAACCTCCCAACTTGCTGCCCACCCTCCCGAGTCCGTTTCTTGACCTGCAAAGCAAGGGTAGGGATGTACCTGGGAGTTCACGACAGCAGGGGGCGGGGCGTCGGTGGTAGGGGCGGGGCTTGGTAGCAGGGGGCGGGGCGTTACCTGTGGCGCTTCCCCTCCAGCCCGACCATCCGACTCCCTCTTGGGCTTTGAGCACCTATCTGTTCGCCCAGCTCACCCCCAACAGCTTCGGCCGGGCAGCAGGGTTTGGACTCATCGGCGCGCCGGGGCGGGTTGCGCGGGTCAGCCAAGCCATTCCTCCCTCCGGTGGGCGGCGAATGCGCCTACGCGACACCTGTCTCGGAACTTTAACGTCGGTACCACGGCTGTACTGCATTTCCCGGAAAGCATTGCGACCTGGGCTCTTCTCGCTCTAACGTTTTGGGTGCGGAGGAATGCTGGGAAATGGAGTCTGGAAGTAGGACATGGAGCGGGACTAAGACTTCAAATAAACGGGTGTTTTGCAGCTGGAAAAATCCTGGTATTTGGGAAACGTCCGGTTGTTCTGGAACTGCGAATATCTGTATCTTACCCAGAGTGTTTTCACTGTCTCCATAAGGAAGCGATGCCATAGTCCATTTAACCCAGTTGTCTCCTACCATAACTGAAGTCGTCAGGAGAGAGAAAAATTGGTCCCATTTAACTGAATGAACTGAGCCGCTGTGACTTATTTATTCGATTTTCCTGGTGTGCCTCAGTTTCTCCCATCATCTCTTAAAGAGCAGTGTGGTAAAGGACACAAGAACCTAATGTTAGGAGCTGGCAATGTATGTTCAGGAATGCAAATATGGCTCAATATTAGGACATATTGGCTGGGGATTTAGCTCAATGGCTTAAGCGCCTGCCTGGCAAGCACAAGGTCGTGAGTTCGATCCCCGGTACAAAAAAAAAAAAAATTAGGACATATGAATTCACCTACCACCACATCGGAATAACTTTGCTACTGTTTAATAATAGGTCATTTCTAGATACACTTAATAAATTAATAGGCCCATAGTAAACAACAATAATAATGTTAAGGAGCTACTGGCTATATATCAGACTTAATGAAAAAAACACTAAAAGGATTCCTGTTAATGTCAGAAACGAAACAAAATATCCACTGTCACCTCACTGGAAGAACTAGTGAAGAAATTAGGCAAGAAAAAGGAAAAACCTTGCTGAATTAGAGAAGTACAGGTTCTCCTCCTCCTTTGCATGTGAGATAACTGAGATCTTAAAAACCAGAGAATCAGCCAAGATAGGTAACAAGATAATTCTTTAAAATGACTAGAATACAATTAATTAATAAAACCCAGTAAGATTATTTTCTTCAAAGAACCATGAGGTTATGTGGATAGAGGGGGCACTGGGGATTAAACCCAGAGCTTTCCATTCCCAGCCCTTCTTAAATTTTTCAAGACAGGGTCTCAAAAAAAAAAAAAAGACAGGGTCTCACTAAATTGCTAAGTTGTGTAGTCTAAACTTGAACTTGCGATCCTTATGCTTCAGCCTCCCACAGTGCTGAAATTACAGGCGTGCACAATGCCTGATGGAGACCCTGTCACTTAGAAACAAAAAGTAGTCAAGGTATGTGTCTGCCTGTCGATGACCTTTTCCTTGCCTCCCTTGAGAAGGGAGAATGTTAAGGCTATTGCTCCAGTCAGAGCCCAGGGCCCCAGCTAGGTCACAGGAATTAAGAGGGGCACGGTCACTGTATTGAGGGGACTCGTCCCTGGCCCCTGCTACAGAACTGATGCAGGCAAAAAAGGCTTAACCAGAAAGAACTGCGCTGCATTTCTGGGGGCTGGCTAATTAATAATGAAATCATATTTTGTGTTTCCCAGTGTGACTGGTAGGGCTAAATTTGGAGGCCCTAAAGACCTGGCTATCATGACCTGGAAACTTAACTTACAAAATCAGCCCAAAGAAATAAAAAGTTTTATGCCCACAAACATTCATGACAGCATTATCCAATAGTAATGAAAGCTTAAAATTACATCAAAATGGCAACACAACAAAAGCTAAATAAGACACATCATTGAAAATAACATTCTTTTTTTGCAGTACTGGTGATCAAGCCTGTAACACTGGAGCAAGGGTGGGAGAGACGCAAGCAGAGACCACCAGGCTAGTGTAAACGCAGCATGGTGTGGAAAGAGCTTCTGTAGGGAACAAAGAGAAGCGCGTCCCTTTTACAGGGATGGAGGGAAGGCAGGGACATTGGGTGGGAAGATTTTAATAAACACCTGTGGTCAGAGTTCTCTGGCAGGTGCCGGGGATATAGCTCAGCGGCACAAGTGCCCGCCTGGCAGGCACAAGGTCCTGAGTTTGATTCCCGGTACAAAAAGACAGGGGGAAAAAATTCTCTGACAGTCTTGCACCTCAGTGGGCAAAGTCCTTGAAGCATCCGGTGTAAATTTTTGGGTGTCTCCTGATGTCCCAGGACCTGAAAAATTCTTAGTCCTATTTTATCTCCTTTATCACATCCTGAGCTTGCACGTGACTCCTCGGTGCTGAGCTGAGTTCCTGCTGAGAGTACAGCTCTCTTGGAAGCAGGTTGGGGCTGGGAGAGTCAGATCTGATTGGCGCCTTACAAAGCCCAGGGGCAACCTACCACGGAGCTACATCCCTTGCCCTGTTTAAAGTTCTGAGGCAGGGTCTTGCTAAGTTGCCTTGCCAGGCCTTGTGCTTGTCATCCTCTTGCCTCAGTCTCCCCCAGTGGTGGGATTACAGGTGTGCACCATCACTCCAGGCTGAAAATAACTTCTGACTCAAAACATCAGGGCATCTACTAAATAAACAATACATCCTACCCGTAAAATGTCGCTGAGCCATGTAATAATCATGGCATGACAATATGTGGAAATACTTACAAAAGCACATTAAAAAACAAAAATGCCAGTTATGGCATTTCATGGTTATGAAGATATAAGCCATATGTGTGCGTAGGTGCAAAAGCTAGGTGGACCACTGCCAAAAGGAGAAGACGACAGCTGCCACTTACTGGTGACATGCTAGGAGCTTTATTAGCTTGTTTACCTGGCACAGACACCCTATGAAGGGACCATTGCTCTCTCTGCTTTACACACAAGGACACCGAGGCAGAGGATTCATGAACTCTGTCCAAGGCCCTAAAGACAGAAACAGGATTTGAGCCCAGGTCCAGCTCACGTGGAAAACCACTGCATTTTACTACTGCCAGGTTCATCGTGTTCCTTCCCCCTGTGCCGTGATGACCAGAGTGCTCACAGGGGTTGCTCTGTGGGGACGGTGTTCTGAAGCTAAGGATTATCTACTTTGTGACAGATGTATCTTCACTGCTGTCCTCCAGGGGTCTCCAACCCCAGGGACAGGGTCCTGTTAGGAACTGGGCCACACAGGTAGTGAGGATCGGAGTGAGCAAGTGAAACTTCATCTGTGTTTGCAGCTGCTCCGCATCACTCACATCACCTCCCAAGCTCCACCTCCTGTCAGCTCAGCAAGGGCATTCCATTCTCATAGGAGCCACACCCTACCGTGACCAGTGTATGTGAGGGATCTCGGCTGCACACTCCTTATGAGAAACTAATACCTGATCATCTGAGGGGCGGCTGAGGCCGTGAGGCTAGCACCAGCAAGTGGCTGCAAATAAAGGATCTGCATCTGGTAAGAGGCTTTACAGTGGCAAGTGAGTGATGTACTCAATTATATAGTTGCAGTGGGTGATTTCAAGTCAGAATCCAAAGTTTATTTTGGTCTGTGTGTGGTCTGCCCTCTTTTTTTTTTTTTTAACCACTCCTGTTCATACCTCTTTCCTGCTCTGCTCACTTGTCTCAGTAACAGCATTTGGAAGCCCATAGCTAACCCCAGCCAAAAAGAATAAATTGAAAAAAATCATTGGGAAAGCTTCTTTGGAAAGAAGGAAGAGGCCCAATGTTGAGAAAGCAGAAGACTCTAGAACTTCCACAGAAGAGAGCTTCATTTAAAAGAAACTATCTGAGTTCACTGAAACAGGTGATTTGCATCCTCCAAGTCCACTGTGTACAACATGGGGAGACACCAAGAAGCCATGAAACCTACAAAACAGCTTTGCCACGTGGAGACCACAAATCCTGCATTGAAGACAAGGCTTTGGAGCTTTTCAAAGTGAAAAAAGTGAACATGAAGAATATTAAAGGCTACCATTTTATCAAACGTGTCTGCACTGAGAACACCATTCTTAGTGGCTAAGTGTACTGCTAAAACTAAGAAGCCCTTTACTACTGGTGGTGATTTGATTTTGTCTGCTGCTAAGGGTCTTTGTTGTAAACTATCCCAGCTTTCAAGAATTTGAGCATCACACTTGCTTTCATTTCTAACATCCTATTTTTGTGAAAGTAGGGTTTTCTGTAATGACAGAAACCTAAATGAGATTACAGAATACACAGGAGACGAACGACACACTTTAAGTGTCACTGTCTCTCATCAACCATGTAACTAAGGAAAACAAGCTCGGGGCTCCCACTGATTCTGCATTATGCAGGTATGTAAGTGTTTCATTATATATTACAATGCAGTAATAATAAAATACACAGTGGGCATAATGTGAGCCATCCCCAAAGCATCGTTGCATGTCTGTGGAAAAAAACAGTTCCTAACGCCAATAAAATCGAGGAACACTGTGGTAGGCCAATGAATGAGGAAGGTTAGAAAGTGTTGTTGTTGTTTGTTTGTTTGGTCTTTTTGAGACAGGGTCTCCTTACAGAGTCCAAGCTGACCTTGAACTCAGTATGTAGCCCAGGCATTGTCTGAGGCGATCCTCCTGCCTCAGCCTCCCAAGTACTGGGTTTACAGGCATACGGCCCCACGCCTGGCCTAGGAAGTGTTAGTTACTGCAGCATTAACTAGTCTATATGATCTAATACGACCATCTCTGAAGGTCTCTCTGAGGTGTCAATTCGATGTTGAATACAAATCAATCATTTGCTTTGCACATACAATACTCATTAGCTCACGGACCCTGTAACAAGGGCAGCATAGCATCATCATTAATCCTTACTTCCTAAACGCTCTCTGTGCCTCAGTTTCTTCATCCTACATGGTGAGATAATACCCTCTTCATCAGGTTATGAGATCTGAATAGACTAATGTAAGTAAAGCCACTATAACAGTACACAGCAGACAGAAAATGCCATTGATGTCTTTGCTATCACCAAAAACAGTGGTCCCCGGGGTGTGACTCTGCAGTTCCCTTTGCCCTTCCTCCACTACTTCCTGTGGAAAACAACTACTTTGCTTCAGCCTTTCACTTCTGAAAAATTTTTTCCCATTCTCAGCCAGCCCAGATGGAAGTGGCGAACCCTTCCCTGGGTTCCCACAGGAACACCCCAGGGGCCGGCGTTGATAAGGTAATAATTGCGGTAATAATTCTTTAATAAGTGTCTGTCGCCCCCGAACCAGCCTGCGCTCATCCGGAGCTCTTATCACACTATAATTTATACACAGCATAATTGTCCGTTCGCGATGCACTTCGCCCAAGCCATTCCCACGAAGCCAAGGACCAGTCATACGAAGATACCAAAGACAAATAAAAACACCACCACTGTGCACTGCTACCCAAACAAAAAATATCTTTGGGCCACCAGTTGCTCCCGTCCCTGCGAGACGCGGACTGGCTGCAGACTGAGCAGCGCCGTTAGCTAAGCATCTCTTGTGTCCGCAGTAGCCACGCCCCCGTTGACGTCACGGTGGCGCCAAACGCGCCCAGAAGGCCGTCGCCGTGGCGACCAGCGGCCGTCATCCATGGCCAGGGATCGCGCCAGGGCCGCTGGGGAATGCAGGTAGAGGGAAAGAGGAGGCAGTACCGGGTCAGAGAAGAAGAGGCCCAGACTTTGGGGCCTTCGGTCTTTTCTGATATTACAGAAAGAAAGGGACTGCAAAGGGAAAATGCGCATTCTGCCAGTGCCGCGTGGGGAAGTGCGCCTGCGCAGGCCGACTCCAGAAACTACTATTCCCAGAGTTCCCTGGGCGGGAGCCAGCCTGCTCTTCTAAAACCGCCCCGAGCTCGAGGCGCACGCGACTACGCGCTTACAAAAACTGGTATCTTGGCAACAAGTGAGGCTGTAAAGAGGACGTCTAGGTTTTAGCCAATCGGAAGCCGTGTCTACATAACACCCTCCTACTTTAACGGAACCAGAGGACAGTCTCTATGGCTGTAGAGGTTGGCGCCTGGGGCCCAGAATTTTGCAAAATATAGGGAATTAGGGAGTCCAGCAACATTTAAAACTTTGCTAATCTCTCGCAAATATAAATCTATGACCACACACAGTCCCAAGAGTTTTCCCACCATCTCATAGAGATAGCAAGGCGTGCTTTGAAATACAATAGCAGCCAATATTAGTTATGGGGAAATTTCACGTACAAACAAGTCTGAATGTTTGTGTTCGCATTGAAAAATGCGAAGAACTGAAAACGCTGAGGCCCTTGTGACGACCACGGCACGATGGCACTGAGAGTTTTTAAAAAAAATTCCTATCATCATGAATGAAAAATTGAGGTTGTTCACTTTACCTGCCTGGACCCATAAGGTATTTACGGTGTTAATTCCAGCCACTGGTAAACTCTTTTTCTCCTAGTGTGTAAACCCTCTGTGTATGGATCATTTTTGTAACCCTCCTCTCATTTACTGAGTGTCTAAGCCGGCACAATGCTAGGCACTAAATCTTCTTCTAAATTCAGCTTTTCTCCTCCCTGTTCATCTCCTCATGTATTCCTCCTCATCTGAATCCTCATCTGAATCCTCCTCATCTGAATCGACAGGCATAGTTCTGCTGGCAAGTTGAAAAAACAGAGGGATCCCATGCTATCCAAATCTATTTGCTTCCTATTTTGGTTTATTGAGTAGAAAAATTTCCATTTACTTGAAAATATATTCAAATCTATTTAGGTACACACAAAAATTAACTGTTCGGATAGAGAAAGGAAACCACACACACACCTACACACATGTCACTGCTCCTCTTCTGTTTAACCATCCTTGTGGGCCCACTGCATTCTTTGTTTTAGGCCATTTCCACCCTCAAGAGGAGTGGCTTCTCCTTCAAACCTTTATGAAAGGTCATCCTGCTTTTTTGTTTTTTGTACCGGGGATCGAACTTATGACTGCATGCTTGCAAGGCAAGCACTTATGCCACTGAGCTAAATCCCCGGCCATCCTGCTCTTTTGAAGATCTGAATGATTTTTTTTTGGTAATTTTTATTTTAAAGAGAATAAAACCAAGTAAAATAAAAGTGTAATACAGGGCTTCAAAACAGGATAATAGGAAATCAACCATGGCTACCATAATGCCGCTTGTTGTCTTCAAATTAGCTGCCCATAACTTCAGACATAGTAAAAATCAAACAGAACAGAATAAAAACAAAACAATGAATGCAATAAAGGACTTCAAAAAAACATAATAGTAAATCCAAAATGGCTACCATAATATATCTTGTTATCTTTGAAACAGCTGCCCATACCATCATATGTGATAAAATCAAACAAGACAAAACAAACTAAAACCCAAACAAACAAAACAATGAAAATGATACAGGACTTCAAAACAAGATAATAGGGAATTAACAATGGCTGCCACCTTCAGAAGGAGATCCCCATAGATGCTACACTGTGTATTGTTATCCTCTGAATAGATGATCAGACCACCGGTTTTAGACCTGTAGTCAGTGAAACCCTAAACACTACAAGCATTGGATTGTGTTTTACCTCAATAGCTATCATCACAGCCTGTGTTTCTCCGGATGAACCAGTTGCTTTTGGTGGGGGTGGGGGGTGGGGTTGGCTCTTCTTGTCTCCCAGCCCACATGCCAGAAGGGGCTGGCATCTGGTTCTCCCCACAGCACCCCACACATGGTGCTGACCCACAGGGAGGGCTTGGCTTCTTGTTGGCTTCTTGTTCTCCTCCCCCACAATTCACGAGTGGCAACGACTCCCAGGAAAAGGCTGGCGTCTCAAAGATCTGAATGATTTCAATCTTAAATTAGGAAAATTGGTGTCTACAGATGAGTAAGATCTGGTCAGAACCACTGAGGAGCATCGGGTTGTTAGAAAAACAGCTAGACATCAGTTGAAGGAATGGACCCCAGGAAACTGACAGAGACATTGAGAAATTTATCACAGATTTTATTAAACTTCTTTTCTTTTTCCCTTACAAACTCCAAAACCACAACCCTAGCGCAGCAGAAGTTTTCGGTTTTTTCTGTATGTACAAGCCCTGGACAGAGAAGAAAATAAGTAAATAAATAAATAAATAAATAAGCCTGGAGATTAGAAAGGAAATTTGAGGCGAATGACCCGCCCTCCAACTTCCCTCCAGTCATTGGCCTGATTTGGCTCTGCCAGTGACATCATGGGTTTCTGGGCAGATTCCGGGGGTTCTCACACAATCCATATAGGTACATGAGGGAGGAAAGTAAAGTTGGGAATTGGAGCGAATGTACACTGTAGCAGGGTAAACTGTGTGCCTTCCAATTGATACATCCTGTCCCAGCACCCGTTGGGTACCAATTGATACTCCCAGTACCTGTGAGTGTGAGCATGTGGAAATACGGTCTTCACATGCATTTACAGTAAGATGAGACACAATCATCTTGGATGTAGGCTGAGCCATACGTGCAAAGTCTGCTTTCTAAGAGCAAAGAGAAGGAACTGGGGACACACAGAGGGGAGGGCAGCGTAGAGGCAGAGACTGTGGGAGTCAGAGCTGAAGGGTGCCAAGGATGCCAGCAGTCACCGGAAAGAACCACCCCTGCCAGTGCCCTGACTTTGGACTTCTGGCCTCCGGAAGTCAGAGAATAAGTGCCTGTTGCTTTTAGCCCCTCAGACATGGCCACTGGCTGCAGCAGTCCTAGGAAGCAGCTATGCAGGGACAAAGACGTAGGGAGAGAGTCAGAGATGGAAGACGGGGAAGAAACCATGGGAAAAGCTCACGCTGAGGGCTGACACCCATCAAGCGCTCACCTTGTGCCAAGCACTAAGTGTCACCGCTGATTCAGTGCTCCTGTCACCCAGAGAGAGGGCATGGGGTGATCCCCTGCCTGAATGTCGACAAAGTGGTGTCTCAGGGAAAGGAGGCTGATGTGACAGCAGGAGCAGGCAGGGAGACAGAAAAACACAGAGGCGAGGAAAGGGGCTGAGGGGTCACGAGCAGCCGAGAGAAACCCTCTGAGTGGGAGAGGGAAGAGCCAAGAATCTAGAAACGTAAGAACAAACTTCAGCGACAGTTGTTGTTATGCCAGCCCATTTACAAACGCTAACCCGTAGTATTTTCATGGAAGAAGAGAAAATTGCTGAGGGTCGTGGGAAATGACTTGGGATGAGAGGAGAAGATGAAAAAGAAAGCGACAGAGAGAAAGACAGGGGACTGAGGGATGTGGGGAGAGAGGGAGAGGGCAGGGGGGTATAGAGGTAGAGAGTGAAACAGAGAGAGGACTTGGGGTGCTGGGGGGACGGACGCAGTGACCCATCTGGGAGGTGCCGTTTTTCAGGGACCCAGGAGGCACAGGGGGACTCGGGAAGGGGCAGGAATGACTCACGAGATCACCATGACGAAGAAGAAAAACAGAGCCAGGAACACGACCATGCAGATGCCCACCAGGGGCTGGGTCTTCAGGTAACCCCGGATCATCTGGAACTCCACGCGGGGCTGCCTGTTCACTGCGGGAGGACTCGGACAGCCAGGCTCACGTCACCAGCCTTCCTGAGCCTCACCCCAACCCATCCACCCTGAAGGGGGCCATGGGAGCTGCACCCCGCATCTTCCGCTCTCCTCTGTCCTCAACACTTTCCTTCTATCAGCAAAGCGTCCTGGCCACAAGCAGAATCCAGCCCACCTCTGTGGCGAGCCACTTGGTGCAGCCCTGGCCGACGCTCTTCTCAGAGAAATCCCTGCAGTGTCCCCTGCACCTCCTCACACTCCAGAGGGCGCCAGCGGCGCACGGAAGCGCAGGTCTCCTCGGCGCTCGGAGTCAGGCCGCTGCAAGGCTCCGTCTGTCGCCAAGGCCCACCTGGCCCTCCAGGGTCCGCCTGTGCCCTGTGCCCTGGCCCACGCCGTAGCTGGGCCACCGCTCTTCTTCACCCCTTCGCTCTCCGCGCATTCGCCCCACCCTGGCCACACGGCTCCTCCTCTTTTTGCCTCCTCATATTAAATCTTTCCAATGCTGTCCCTTTTGTCATTCTGCTCCTGTCTGTTGCTCGTGTCCTGCAGATCTCAAAGGTCCTCTCTTCAGAGAAAGTGCTCTCAACCGCTGCCCCGACAATTTCTGTTAAGTCGCTCCGTCCCGTTTTCCTAGGGTACCTTTTGCTTTCTGGAATTAGTCGATTTGGTTGTCCATGTCTGACCTGTCACTGTCAACCCAGTGGTCCTCAGTCACAGGTACTCCCACCGCCCCAGGGAGGGACACTCAGAAGTGCACAGAGACATTTCTGAGGGCCACAGCTGGGATCTGATGGGTCAAGGCCAGGCATGGAACTAGACACCCTGCAATCCACAGGGCAGCCTTACTTCAGGGAGCCACCGGCTCCTCATTCAGCAGGCTGTGGGGAGGCTTCCAGTCTAACCCTCGCCCCATGAAAAGGTGGCTCCATCAGAAACCTGTCTCCCATTCTTCTGACCCCACCACCCTGGTCAGGGCACTACTGGGTACTTAAAAACTTCTTATTAACTCCATCCAGAAGAGACAGATGAGTCTGAACATTCTTCAGGACATACTGCTGCTTTTCAACTAGCCAGGGTCATGGAAGGGGAAAACGGGAGGAGAAACTTAGATTTCAAACTAAACTGAAAGCTGGGTGTGCACAATGTCTGAGATCCAGTTCAAAATACTATGGCAAAGCTAGGTGTGATGGCACACGCCTGTAATCCCAGCACTTGGGAGGCTGAAGCAGGAGGATCATTGTGAGTTCGAGACCAGCCTGGCTACAAAGTGAGCTCAAGGCCAGCCTGAACTGCATAGCGAGACCCTGTCTCAAAAAGAAAAAAAAAAGTACTATGGCAAAGAATAAAATAGGTTAGGCTAAGATGGAAGACTGTGAACAGAGTTTGGTGGAAAGAGCCTCTTTACAGACTGTGATCAGAGGGGCCTTGCTACCAGGTGACTGAGTCCTGAATGAGATGAAGAGTGGAGAAGTGTGACAGAGAGAACAGACAGCGTGTGCAGCAGTCCAGTGGGACTACTGTGTTAATCTGGATGGATAAACATGGATTCACTGTGTTATTCTCTCTGTCAGAAGGACACATGCATGTGTGCAAATGTATTCCCTGAAGGAATGAATGAATGAATGAATGAATGAATGAATTTAGCATATCTTTCTGGGCTTCCTAGGCATGGCAATGCCTAGGAATAAACTCTTTCTCAGCACTTTCCATTCTGGCGTGAGGGGCGTTGTTAAGTTACAGCAGGTTCCTCCCACTTAACAGAAGTGACAGTGAATTTCAGAATGTGGAAGCTACTTCCGGGCCACATTGTAAGCAAATGGCAAGAGCAGAATTCCAGGCTATTCAAAAGCCATGTCGCCACCCCTCAGACACCTGTCCCATGGCTTCCCCTCCCCCTGAAGCTTACCGAAGCAGTACTTTTCTCGGATGCATTTGGGACTGACTTTCTGGCAATTCAAGCAGTATAAGACTTCTTCTTTGAGCAAGTCTAGGCAAGAGGAGAGGGAGACCCAGGATGAGGGCTGATCCAGAAAACTAGCAAGGGATGGGAAGAAGGGAAAGAGGAGATTGGGTCCCCCTTGGTTCTTCTGCAGTATGGAGGACCCAAAACATGGCAAAGTAAATTGGACATAATGCACTGACCGTTCCCATGAAAAATAATTTTTGTATAATTACTGAAGCATTAAATTGAGTAACAGTACTTCAGCTGACCCAACGTTCCACTTGTATACAATGAAACATTTATTAATGTTGAGTTAGCACTTTTCCTACTTTTGAGGCCCTAGAGAAAGAGACTGGCATGATGCTAATCGGGCTCCACTTCTTGTGCACACAGGAAGACTACATTTCCCAAGCTCCCTTGAAACAAACTGAGACCACGTGACTAGTTCTAGCCAATGGAGAGTGACCATAGCGGATGCCTCACCTTCAAGCTTGGCCATATTACTTCCAGCGTAGGTCCCTAGACTTTACCTCCTTTTGAAGCAAGCTTTGAAGGTATGGTAAAGGGAAAGAGGGATCCCAGAGTTGCTATTTGGAAGAGTCATTGGATTTTTTGAGTAGGGGAGAAACTGACAGTTATTGTGCTAAAATAATTCCCCAGATGGGGGAAATTTATTTGGCAATACATTATCCTATCCTTTCCTGAGTATCCAAAGGTACTATTTTGCAGGGCGAAAGCATTCTCATAAAGCGTTTTCATAAAGGCAAACTCCTTAATACCATGGCTTTGGGGTAAGGGAACTGCCCAATGGAGTGTGTGTGATAGTAGGGCTTGATTCTGGGGAGAACAGGGTAACACGGTATTAGAGGGCAGACAAGTTGGGGAGAGACAACAAATGCAGGACTCACGGCAAGTTTTGCGATTGCAGGCTGCAAGAAAAAAGAGCAGAGGTGAGTGAAATCGGGGCGGCAATTTGAGAATTTAATTGGGAAAGGACAGGGAGAGGGTGAAAGTGATTTCCAGGAAGAAGAGATAGGAACATGGGGAAAGATGAGGGCTGAGTCACAGAGGAGGGGAGGAAAGAATCTGGGAGGGGAAAAATGGCAGAAAGGGGTCAGTGGGGAAGGCGAGGATGGGGCTTGGTGGAGATTTGTGCCGCACCTTTTAATTCATAGGCTCTTAAAACTTTCTTGAATTCCTTGATCACTTCTTCCCTAAAGTTCACCAGTTCTTCCAGCAGAGGCCCATCTGAAGACAGAAAGGGCTCCTTGTTGGCGGGAGGGCCCCAGCAAGCAAGGGATAAAGACGTCCCTCTTGCTTTCCCAGGAAGAACCAACATCAGCCATCTCGTGGGCAGAGACAGGTTGGGGTGCTTCACCTGAAATCCAAAGCGTTCTCGTGCCATTTCAGATTTCAGACTGGGGATGCTCAACCAGTTGTGGAAATAATCCAAATCCACTCTGAAACTGGAAACACTCTGAAATTGGAAACCCTCAGCGTGCATGCGGCCTGCCAGGTCCCACAGATGCCTTGTGACCCACTGAAGCCCCAGACTAAGTACCCCCACCTTGGCCTCGGTTTCCCCATCTTCTGAGTAGACTTGATTTTACTTGGTGGTTCTTTCTCCTCATTCCTTCATGATGTCAACCCACGTTGTACCTTATGTACCTTAGGTAGTACCTTAGACCAGCACTGCCCGGTAGGGAAGCCTCTAGGCACAAGCGGTCTTCCGGTGCTTGCGCTGGGCTAGTCTGAGGTGAAATGTGCTCCAGGGATAACATGTACCCTAGATTTCGGAGTTGGGTGTGGTGGTGGGTGTCTATAATCCCAGCACTTGGGAGGCTGAGGCAAGAGGATTGCCAAGAGTTGGAAGCCAGCCTGAGCTACATAATGAGACCCTGTATCTAAAAGAAAAAATAAAATGTACACTGGATTTCAAAGATAGTACCAAAACAGTACAAATATTGTGATATCGATTGCATTTTGAAATACTAATATTTTATTTAGTTTTCTTGAGACAGGGTCTCGCTATGTAATTCAGAACTCTTAATGACCCTCCTGCCTCAGCCTCCCAAGTAAGGACTGGCAGCACAGGCATGTGCCACCATACCCGGCTTTTCAGGCTTTTCTTCTACTGTTTCCTTCCCTCTCTCAGCCGTCACAGAACTGAAGTGAGAAACACCTTGCTCCGGAGGAGGCTTTGCCTTCACAGAGGCCTGTGGCTGTGCCGCTCTGTCCAGACACTAAGACTTTGTCAGGATGAGTTTAAGGCCCTTTCTGTTCCCTCTCATTTCCGGCCTCTCTGGGGCAGCACTGTTCATTTCCTTCAAGAGCTTTTCCCAGCCAGGCACGGTGGCCCCGGCCTGTAATCCCAGCGGACTGCAAGGCTGATTCCAGTCTGAGCCACCTGATTTGGCAAGACTTTGCCTCAAAATAAAAAACAAAGAAAAAGGCTGGGGATGGAGCTCAGTGTGAAGGTTTCATTCCCTCTTGCCCCGAAACGGAAGTTTCCCTTCACGTTCCCAGCATGGCTAATGGGTAGAGGCTCTGCTCCCCGCCCCCCAGCGTCTGACAGGCTTTTCTCACTAAGCTTAATCATTTCTGCATTTTGGTTCATCAGTTCGTTGTTGTTGTTTGTTCATTGGGCCTTTTTTTTTTTTTTTTTTTTTTTGGTTTTTTGAGACAGGGCCCCACTACGTAGTGCTGGCTGGTCATGTCTTGAACTATGTAGCCCGTGGTGATCCTCCCGCCTCAGCCTTCTGAGGGCTGGGATTACAGGTGTGCGCCACCAGGCCTGGCTCTGGCTTCTGATTTAAAAGCAGATTTGCGACTCTTCCTTTCCTTCGCACACATAGCGGACACTGAGGTTATATCGCTGTCCTCACTTTCGTCGGGGCTCCGCCCTTCCCGCTGTGTGACTCTGGCCAGGTCACCCCACCTCTCTGAGCCCCCGCCTTCCCCCTCTGTGAAGCGCACAGCGCCGCCGTGCCCACCTCCGTGAGCCGCTGTAGATTTGCCTAAGCAAGGCGCCAGCCTCCCGGGAGCGGCCAGGCGCGGGTTCTGTGCAGGGTTTGCAGCCACACGGCGCCGGGAAAGGCTTTCCCTACCTGTCAGAGAGCTCGCCAGTAAGCGGAGCGTTCGGTTCTTGAGAAAGGTCGCCACGCCTTCCAGGGGCTCCACCTCTGGGGCCAGAGAGCAGACTTGCGGGGCCCCTCCCCCAGCAGCCGACCCTCTCCTCGCGCCCTGCCCTTCCCCTCCTCTCCCTCATGGCGTGCTCCTCCTCCTCCTCCAGGACCCCCAAGCCTGTCCCCTGGGGCGTGGGCCCCAAGGCGCCCGGCTCCCCGCCCCGCGCACCCGCCATGCCCACGAAGGCGCCCAGCGCGTAGTCGCGGAAGAACGGCCCCTGCATGCCCAGCAGCAGGTCCTGCGCGCGCGCCTGCAGCCGCGGCGAGTGGAAGTGCGCGGGCAAGAGCACGGCGCGCAGCTCGGGCAGGGCCGCGCGCACCAAGGGGTCGCGCTGCTGGCAGCCCTAGCCCCCGGGGGCGCTCAGGCCCCAGAGCAGCAGGGCCGCCAAGGTCAGGGGCATGGCCGGGCCTTTGTGACGTCAGGGATGGGCC
Organism: Dolichotis patagonum; assembly: GCA_004027295.1. Taxonomy (NCBI): domain Eukaryota; kingdom Metazoa; phylum Chordata; class Mammalia; order Rodentia; family Caviidae; genus Dolichotis; species Dolichotis patagonum. Next base: position 19,368 of record PVJX010006027.1, on the reverse strand, counting down.
CTGTGACGTCACCCGCCACGCGTGGTTTGGGGAGCCAGGGGACACACTTCCGCCCTGCCCTCTGGGAATTGACCAATTAGCAAATTCATTTCCTCAGTGCCTGATATGACACCTCCTAGAGGTCAGGTGCTGTCTGGGCCTCTCAGCCCCACAGCCGAGAAAATCGGGTGTCTGTTCTTGGGCGTTGAAATTCAGCCGGTCCGCTAGTGTTTACTGAGCCGGTATACTACGTCCCAGGCCTTGTCGTAGATACCAGACACAGAGCTGAGGGGAACAGCCAGGGTCCAAGGCTGCGTGGAGGGCACAGTCACCTGATCAAGTGTCCCAGGAGCCTGACAAGTGTGGGGCGCTAGCATCGCTGAACTTGGGGTTCGGTCTAGCAGGGATGGGAGGGGACAGGAAATGGCGAACCCAACAACATGAAGGAATGAAGTCACGACCAACCTCGCCAGCTGCGGGAGGGGGTGTGGGGGTTTTTTGTTTTGTTTTGCTCCGGTCTGCGGTGCTGGGGATGGGACCCAGGGTCTCAAGCGTGCTAGGCCAGTGCTCTTCTGCTGAGCTGCACCCCCAAGCCCCGCCTTCCTGGTTTTTGTCTTTTTCTGGGTACCGAGTTTTGAATCTAGAGCCTTCCCACCGAGCTCCATCTCCCGCCCTTTTAAAATATTTTATTTTGAGACAGCGTCTTGCTAAATTGCCCAGGCAGGATTCGAACATGCGATCCTCTTGCCTCAGCCTCCTGAGTTGCGGGGCTGACCGGCGCGTGTGCGCTAGTGTATCCACAATCCCGCTGTACTGTGTTCGGATCTTGCTGGCCTGGTCCGCAGAGGAGTCCTAGCGTATTGTTTGAGTTGACTTACGCGTGACGCTGTTGGCTGAGAGTCAGTGGTGGACAGCTTCCGTGGGGGTGTAATGGGGCTCTTTCACCGCAAGGGGGCGCTCACAGCCGAGGACCACTTTCTCTTCCCCCGTCCTGTGACAGTGACCTTGGCCTAGGCTGCCTACACCTGCTTTTCCCAGGGTCTCCCAGGGGCAATAGTCTGGCTGCTGCATCGTCACTGTTATTATCACATAGTATGAGTGGGGGCCATAATTTGAGAGAAGAGCCTGAGATGCTGACTTCACGGCCTTTTCCTGTCCCTGCTCTGACCCCTGTGGCCCTGAGTCCATAAGAAGGACCGGTGCCAAGTCCTGGGGAACAGAACCATGACCCTCAGCTTCAGCGCCCTGAACCCAAATTCGAGGCAGGAAGACACAATCATGGCGTGGAACCAGTTTGGCTAGTCTGAACTACATAGTGAGATACTATCTCCAAAAAGTCAGTCAATCAATACTTAAATAAATAAATAAATTTTAAAAAATAAATAAACACTGGCGATTTGTAAGTTTTGTGAACTGAAAATTCTGGTTCGCCTAATCACTGCACCAAAGTAATTTTTAAGATTATTAAGAATGGAAGGGAGAAAGGAACTCCTTGGAGCTGTGGGTTCAGCAAGAAAAAGAAGAAAAACAGGCTGTGTGGCTGTGGACCTGGAGTCCAGCAGGCTGAGAGGATGGGAAAGACACATGCATCGGTCAGCACAGGCTGGGCTCTGCTGCTGTAACAAGTGGCCCAAGTAGCAAACAGCGTGAAGTGACACTTCCTCCCGTGGGCCATGGGGGTGGCCAGTGTCCACTCTGGAAGAGAGGGACTGTGAACCTTACAGTTGCCTGACCCACTTCTGCCCACAGCTGGCAGCTGCCTGCTGACCCAGCTGGGCCACGCAGCCGCCTAGCTTCGAGGAGCGAGGAGAGCAGACCTTCCCGCGCCCACACAGAGGCTGAGGCGACATATTTGTGAGTGGTTCTCGCGGCCACCACGGAGCCCCCTGTGAGTTTGGGGAACTGAGGACTCAGATAACTTGTGCCCTAAGGCTCGGGGTGGCTCAGAGAAAAGCTAAGCCAGTCAGAGAAGTCCCCCCTTGTCAGGCATGGAGCCGCACAGCTGTCATGCCAAGCACTCAGGAGGCGGAGGCCAGGGTCTCACGATGAGATTCAGGCTGGCCCTGAACTCACTATGTAGGCCACGCTGGGCTGGAACTCATGAAGATCCTCCTGACTCAGCCTCCTGAACGGCAGGATGACGCGCCTGCACCATCACACCCAGACTGAGTTTCTGACTAGAGAAAGTTGTGCTTGCTGCTGTGTCATTTCTATTTCTGGAGGATTTCGGGGGCTCCAGAACCTCTAAAGCAATTCACAGGAATGTGTTTACTGCCTTGCGGCACTGAAGCCGCAGACTGCTTTTAAGTACTGAAATCCCCACTTGACTGAGGCCTGGAGCGGCTGAATGGCTCGAGCCAGGTGGCGCGGGTCACAGATCGGGTAAGAGAGGGCTCGCTCTGCAAAGCCCTTTGAATGGCACCCAGGGCGGCTTGGCGTTGGTGTGAGCGGGCAGAGAGGAATCTGGGGACGGCGGGAGGATTTGGCGACCAGCCCAGCAGAGGACAGGGAATTAGAGGTGGCGACAGCACCAGGGGAGAAGGGTTCCCCGCCGCCCGCCCCTGCCTGGCCACACCACAGGTGCAGAGCTGGCAAGGATGGACGGCCACGGCCACCTGGAAATCCGCTGAGCAGGGCCCCGGAGAGCTGGCTGCCAGCCACGAGTCCTCTGTCCACGAGAAATGGGTGACCGGGCACATGACCTGTGTGTGCACAGCTGCGGCCCTGGCCGTGAGCCCCAGCTGGAGACAGCCCAGGTGGCCCCAGACAGCTGGGTCCCCGGGTCAGGGGTGTACACAGCCACGGGTGACGCACACCCACACCCAGCTGCCTGTCCCTTGTCACCCGCCTGCTTAGACCCTGGAGAATGGAGCTGGAGCTGCCCGGGGTCCTATGGGTGCTGCCCATTGGCTGTGCCTGCGCTGGGCCGGGACAGCGGCTGTCACAGCCGATCTCAGGTGTCCCATGAATTCCACAAACTCGGGATCATTTGATTTCACTTTTCATCTGTCCCCTCTCTCTAGGTCGCTGCCCCTCTGTCCTGGGCCCTTTTCCCTGACTCACTCCCCAGCCCCCACCGATCTTTGTTTAGGAGCAACAGACTGTCCCAAAATGTGACCGTGGGCAAAGGCTTCCGTTTTGGTGCCCTGGACAGTGAATATTTTGGCTCTGCCTGTATCCCTGTAGCGGAGTGTCTGTGTCCAAGGCCCGGTGAGGTTCTCGTCCCGCACGCGGTCAACCACATGTAAATGGAAGGTCGCAGATGTGTTCTGGCCGAATTTTATTCTATTTTTTTAATATTAATTGATTGTGATACTGGGATTTGAACCCAGGGCCTTTGCACTGAGCAACAGCCTCAGCCCTTTCTAGGTTTTACTTTGAGACAGGGTCTCACTCAATCACTAAGTTGCCCAGGCTGGGCTCCAACTCGTGATCCTCCTGCCTCAGCCTCCCACAGTGCTGGGCTTACCAACCTGCACCACTACCTGTCTCCAAAAAGCTTTATTTAATAAAACATGCAGCTGCCCACAGTGTGCCAGCCTCTGTGTTAGGGTCGAAAGACAAGGCTGGGCAGGGTGGCTGAAGGGAGAATGGCCGTGAGCGGGAGGCCAGACCTGGCAAGACCCTGTTTAAAAAAAAAAAGGTGGCCCTGCAGCAAGGCCAGCAGATCGCTGTAGCTGCTGGTTTCAAACAGGAGCCTAAAGAGAATTCTTTCTGTGGTCTGTTGGCCATTTCAGAACTTTGGAAATGGAATGGTCAATTCATCAGAAAGAAATAGCGGGTGAGTATGGCGGACTTTAGGGGTCTGCAGGGGAGAGACCCTGGCACATGGGGACCTGCACCTTGCAGTTGACTCAGGGTGCCGGGAGAACAAGAAACTCCTCCCCTCTCTGGGGGGCGGCTGTGAGACTGCTGGCTTGTGGGCTGAGAATCAGACATCTCATGTCATCCTGTCCCCTGTTCCATGTCCTCCCCCACCCCCGAGCAAGTGGGAGCCAGTGAACTACACATTTTGTGAAAAGATTGGCTATGTTATTTAGTATGAGCTCCCCGTATGCAAAGATATGGTCAACCATTTGGAATAGACAATATGACAGAGAGTGAAGATCTCTGGTTGTCTAGCTTTGAAATTTATGCTTTCTTATGTCCCATTCTGTTCTGTTTTGTTGTGTTTAATTTTATCCCCTTTAAAATAAAATTAAAAAAAGAAAAACAGGAAGGATCCAAAGAGAAAAATAAAAAATAAAAAAAAACCAGTGAAGAGAAACAACTACTTATCTTTTATGGGTTTTGTATGCCTGAAAATATCATGGGAGTCGTTACAAGGGACGCTTTATCTGTAGGGACGGCTTACCTGTAGCAACAGGCACTGGGTGTCCGGGGGGAGGGACCTTAACCCTCTCCCTACCCTGTGCAGCCTCTGGGGAAACTGCGGGCCTTCTGCACTCACAGTGCCCCGCCTGGAATTTCAGGGCCCAGGGCTGATTAAGACAGAAAAGCAAAAAGGCTAATGGCATCGTGCCGTGCACGGGAGCTAATTACCATCTGTCCTCTGAGACAGGAGGCATGATCTGAACCTCGAAAAATAGAAAAGAAAAAGAAAAAGAAAAAGTCACCTACCAAGTGCACAGTAAATGGCTAATGCAGGGAGGTCCGAGGTGACGTCTTGGGCTGCAGGATTTGGCCTTTTCCTTTCTTCCTTTTCAGTCCTGGGGGTTGAATCCGAGACCCTGAGCTACATCCCCATCCATTTTTATTTTGTATTTTCACACACACAGGACCTCACTAAGTCATCCCTTGGCTGAGACTGGGCTCGGCTTGTGAGCCTCCCGCCTCAGCCTCCCGGAATGCCGTGATTGCAGGTGTTCACCGTGACGCCTGGCTGGATTCTGGCTGTTAAAGGTGACAGTCAAGTGTGGCCCTTGGGAAGTCACTCTGAGGCCATGGTGCTGGGTTTTACCACGGTCAGGGGAGAGTTCAGACACCCACGCAGCTTTTACAGAGCTGATAAACAGTCATTTCTTTCAGAATGGCTACAAGAAAAACCGCTGCCAATTCCCAGTGTCGGCGTGGATGGGGACCCAGGGGACGCCCCCTGCAGCAGGGACTGGGCCGGAAGTACAGCTGCTCTGCACAAAACACGGCAGTTTCCCGTAAACAGAAGCGTGTACTTCTCCAGTCACCCTGATGTCACGCCGAGGATGGGCCCTGGAGAGATGAAAGCCCACGCTCACAACAAGCCTTTTATGTTGTTTGTTTGTTTATTATTTAGTACTTGTTTGCTATCCACAGTGAATACGCTCATCTTGGGGCGTCAGGACAGGTACATGTCCCATCCTAACCCTCTTACTTTTCTTCTTCACCCCCCCTTTCCTCTGTCTCTAGAGCCCTTCCCATTTGCACAAGATCTTACCTCCCTGTCTCCCGCGATCTTTCACTTTGCTCTGTAAATTACCTGTAATTGGTGCCCCTCATAGAAGAAACCATGTGATATTTAAACTTGCGGGTCTGATTTCTTTCTCTAAGCATTATGGTCTCAAGGTGCACCCATTTTCCTAGAAATGACTCAAGCCAGGCCTTCTTTATGGCAGAGCGGTACTTCACGGCGTATAAATGCCGCATTTCCCTTATCCTTTTACCAGCTGATAGACGGATCAGCCGTTTCCAGATTCTGGCTGTGCTGCTATAAACATGGGCGTGCAGGGGTCACTGTACCATAGTGTACCACTGTACCACGTCTTTAACTCTGTCAAGGCCATAGCTAGAAGGGGACTAGCCGGGTCAAATGGAGTTGGTAAGTTTCATTTCTTTGAGGAAATGCCAGAAAGAAGAGACGCTTTGTAGCAGCCTCAGGCTTGGTAGTGGTAAGTGGAAACGACCCCTGTCCCTGGATAGGTGCGTGGCCACGTAGGCTGGGCAGCTCCGTGAGGCCGGGCATTCGGTGACCCCATAAGATGGGCCCCTGAGACACAAGTCAGGGCGAGTGAGTCTCAGGTACTTTGCAAAGCAGCACTGGGCGCATTGTGCCTGTCCGGGTTTGCAGTCCAGAGAGGGACGCCAGCCTTGCGTCCGGCTGACGGGCGGGAGCGCAGCCGGGACCTTCCTCGGGGCCGCGCACGTCCTGCGTCTGGGGCTGGGTGGTGGCCCGGGGCTGTGCTCGCTTTGTGAAGATGCGTTGCTCTGCGCACCTCAGAGTGACAGGCTTGAAGGTGCGGGTTACATCACGATTTGAAAGCAGCCGAATCCATAGGAAAAAGTGAAAGAATTTTTGCACATAGCACACACTGCCCAGCCTGAGTTTCTATTGATTGTCCCGGGCACAGCTACCGCACTGAGAGATTTCACCCCGCTGTGAGGGCCACCACCAAGAGCTGACCGCCAGAGGGGCAAGGTGGCGCACACCTGTTATCCCAGCACCCTGGGAGGCTGAGGCAGGAGGGTCGCAAGTTCAAGCTCAGCCTGGGCAATTGAAGAACTCAGCAACTCCGTCTCAAAGTAAAAAGGGCTGCGATGGAGCTCAGTCTGAAGACCCAGGGTTCAGTCCCCTGTTTAGGGGATGGTGGGAGCTGACCGCCACCCAGAGAAACTCCTGCCCCTGCCAGCCAAGCCTGCTGTGTGGTTCCGTGGCCGGTCACCTAAATGCCCAAATCAGACTGGGCACTTACAGCTGTCACTTCTGTGACAATTGTAGCAGCATGCAAACCCTGGCTGCTTCATGATCCGGGCCAGTGAGTCTCACACTTTAATGTGCACACAAATTCCCTGCAGATGGGGCTCAGAGGCGGCAGTGATTTCAAGGTCAGGGTGGGGCCTGAGATTGCACATTTCTGCCAAGCTTCTGAAGTTGCTGATGTATCGGACGTAAGGCTCTGGGCCAGTTTCTCAGCCTTGGCCCTGGTGCCACTTGGGGCCAGCTGAGTCTTCCTTTGGGATGCTGTCCTGTGTCGTGTGGGACACTGGGCAGCACTGCTGGCTTCTACCCTTTAGGTGCCAGTAGAGCTTCCCACCATTGCGACAATCACAGTCACCTTCATGCCTTGCCAAGTGCTCCCCGAGGGACGTGACAGTGAGAATCACTGATCTGACCACGATCAGGCCTACAGCAGTCAGAATGAGATGGGTGGTGCTGAGTAACAAACATACCCAAGGCCCAGGGACGTCAAACACAAAGAAAGACTTCTTTCTCATGCCGATGCCCGCAGCCAGCTGAGGGCCTGCCACAGCACCTCACAGTCACCTCACAGCCTTGCCTATGAAACCCAGGTGGACAAAACATCTCATAAGTCTTGCTACTAATTACTGAGCAGAGCAAAGGAAATGGTTGCTTACTTCTCCCAAATAACAATGCAGATTTCCACTCATTTCATTGGCCCACTCAGATCACATGATAGGAAGTGCAACTATTACGTGTTCAGAGGGGGGAAAACTAAATATTTGTGAATAGTTTAGCGCAATTTGTCAACAGACACTGGAATTCATGTTTTGTTATAAATTATGTACTTCTCCTTTATTTCACAGTTGATTTTTAAAAATTGTGCATGCAGACGAGCTGCATTCCCATAAATTTCATTCAGTAGCAGAAAAGGGAATGAGAAAACACTTGTTATAAAAAGTGGACATTGTTGGACCCAACAATACTGCGTGTTTGTTCGCTAAACCCTGTGTACTAATGCAAGGATCAGCCAGCTGCATCTCAGCACAAATCTGTTTGTATCTGGTGGTTTTACGGTACACGGACAAGAGCTCTTTCTATTACCCGCCCCCCCCCCAGAGTCTCACAGTGTAGTTCAAGCTGGCCTTGAATTCACTATGCAGCCTAGGCTGGCTTCAAACTTGCTGTGACCCTCCTGTCTCAGCTTCCTGAGTGCTGGGATTACAGGTGTGCACCACCATGGCTGGCTAGAGTGGGTTTTCTACTTTTGAAGAGTTGTAAAAAAGAAAACTAATACTATGTGAGCAAGATTTTATGTAACCTCCTAGTCTGAAATATTTACTACCCGGTACTTTACAGAAAGTGTTTGGCACCTTTATCTACAATGTTTGTGGTCCATGATAAAATACCCCACACTGAAAACACCTATTGTCGCAGGACAAATGATGGTATCATATTTGCAGAATGGAATGCCATCTGGCAAGGCCAAACTGATCTTTTTCTGCTAAGTGCCAGATAGTAAATATTTTTGTCTTTCTGAGCCATGCGGTCCCTGCCGCCATCATAGCCTGTAGAGCGGTCCAGGGCAGTGAGTGGAAGGGTGCTGCGTTCCAATAAAACTTTATTCGCACAAGTAGCCAACAGGCAGGTCTGGCCCCAGGCCGTGGTTCCCTGGCCCTGCTGTTACACACAGGGAGAATAAACCCTCGGGGCAGAAACTGTCCTAAGCGAAAGAAGCCAGAGCAGGAAGAACTAATGTACGGTATCAGGGGTCAGGATGGCAGTGACCCTTGAGAGGGGATATTCTGCCTTTTAGGTTGGGTTCTGGCCTCCCTGGGGCTCAGGGCGTGGGAATCGGTGATCTGCACCTTGTGAGGTGATCGTCTTTTTGTGTGCACGTTAGATTCTAAGTCAAGGCTGCAGGGCGTAGGCTGAGAGCAGCTGAGCGTGGCGCAGGCCCCCAGACTCCCCGGAGCTGGGCGGGGGTGGCTTCTCAGGGCTGCTGATTTAGTGAATTAGACACAGCGGAAGCGTTCTCAGACATTCCTGGGTTCTCAGGACAGCTACGCCTCAACGACTCCCGCTTAATCTCACCACTTTCAAACCAGGAAATGAACAGGGAAAAATAACCAATTTAAATACCTCGGCCACGCCAGGGGAAGCGTCTTAAATGGCTGGCAATGCAATCCACGTTTGTCACTACTAGGAAGGCATTGTTAAGGAGCCTCCCTGGGCTGTGACTCATGTGTCCCCTGCGAGGTGGTGCCCTCCCAGGCCACCCGATGGAGGGGAGCAGCCCTTCACCCTCGCATTTCCTGGCCCTCCCTCTCCTTTGGGTTTCAGCTTCAGGTGTGTAAGTGGGTGAGCTGTGTGTCCCCCAAAACAGCACTGCCACCCAAGCCTTTAGGCTGGGGACGCAGCACAGTCGGAAGCTTTAGCTTCAATCCCCAGGACTGAATTAAAAACGAATTGCTGTTCAGGGACATTAGGTCAGGACAGCCCTGAATGGTTTCCCACAAAGCCAGCCCAGGAGAGATTTTTGCCGTTATTTCATTGTTTGCTTTCTGCAGAAAGGTTGTTTTTGAAGCAATTCACTGCTAGACAGAAATCTTCAACTGCAGCCAGTTCTGATGGGTTAGGCAAGGAAGCTCCGTTGACGTCAGTCATTTGTGCTGAGTCTGTGGGACAGTGTGTGGTTTAACCCTCCGCAGGTGCGAGGGAAAACGCTCACACACGCACGTCTCTCTTTAGAAAGCGTAGACTTGCTTATTCTGGTTTCTTCCCTGCCTTATTTGGGAACAGGGTCCCCGAAGATGCAGTTAGTTAAGATGAGGTCATACCGGAGCAGGGTGGGCCCTGAATTTAGTACAACTGGAGCCTTTATTTAAAAGAGAATGTTGCCAAGCATGGTGGCGCAGGCCTGTAATCCCAGCACTGGGGAGGCTGAGGCAGGAGGATCATTGTGAATTCAAGGCCAACCTGGGCTACAAAGTGAGTTGAGATCAACCTGAACTGCATAGCGAGACCCTGTCCCAAAAGACAACAAATAAACAAATAGATAAATAAGGATGTCATGTGAAGACGCAGACCTACGGGGACAAGGCTGTGTGACAGAGAAGGCAGAAACTGGAGTGGTGTTGGTACAAGCTACGGTGTGACAACCACCAGAAGTCGGAAGAGGCAACAAAGGATTCTGTCCTACAGGTCCCAGAGAGAAAGCACAGCCCTGTGACACCTCCCTGTCAGACTTCAGAGTCCAGAACTCCCAGACAATAAATTTCTATTGTTCTGAGCCACCCAGTTTGTGGCACTATTTTATGGCCACCAAATTTAGTATGTGTCACCACCTCCTTACTCATCTTGCTCATTGTCTTTCTCTGCTCGCTGGGTTGTAAAGTCCATGAGGAGAAGGGGTGTTATCTGGCCTGTTCTCTCTACTATGTCCCTGAAGACCAGCACGGGGCTTGTTCTTAGTAGGTACTCAATAAATGATGGGTGAATTTATTAAGTAATTCTGGAAGCACAGTGAGTATTTTCTTTATACCAAAGCACTGTGGGTTCAAGAGAGAGACAGTGTGTGTCTGAGGCACTGCACTTGGACATGGCCTGCTCATAGCCTGGGACAATTACAAAACATTGACAAAAATACCTAGACAGACCTCTGTGTAATCTGGGCTAGAGGAAGAGGCTGTGGAGAGCCAGTGACCAGACTGGTAAGGCCCACGGAATCAGAGACACGTTAAGGAGGAATCAGGGTTGAGCCTTGTTGGATGGTATTAACGGAGTTAAATGGTGCTCCCCAAAGATGCTGAAGTCCTAATTCCTGGTACTGGATGTGATCTTATTTGGATATAGGGACTGAACAGGTGATCAGTTCTAAGACGGACCCTTACTGCAACATGGCTGGTGTTCTTTCTGGGGGTTTTTGTTTTTGTTTATTTGTTGTTTGTTTGAGACAGAATCTATGTAGTCCAGGCTGGCTCTGAATACATTATGTCACTGTAGTTGTTGTTTTGTGTTGTTTTTTGTTTTGAGACAGGGTCTTGCTATGTAGCTCAGTCTGGACTCAAACTCATGGCGATCCTCCTGCCTCAGCCTCCCATGTGCTGGGCTTACAGGTGTGCACCGCCACAGCCAGCTCAGTTGCTCTTATTAAAAGGGGCAAATTTAGACACAGACACATACAGAGGGATGATGAGGCTGAGGGAGGAGGAGTGCAAGTTTGACCCCAGGCTCACAACTTGATGACTTAGCAAGACCCAGTCTCACAAAAAAAGGCAGTGCAGGGCTGGGGATATAGCGCAGTCAGTAGGAAGGCCCTAGGGTCAAGTCCCAGTATTGGGGCGAAGAGGAGATCAAAGCCACGATCAGTGTGCACCGACCCCCCCCGCCCCCGTGTCCTCTCTGCTCCAGGGTCTCACTCTGCCTTTAGCATCTCGGCTCCCTGCTGACTCTGACCCTGACAGCTCCTCGGTCTTTTTTGACCTTTGTGACCTTGACTCTTCTGAGGAGTGTGTGCCCTTGAGCCTGTGGAATGTCCTTCAGTCGGGTTTGCTCGGTGTTCTCTTTAGGGTTAGATTCAGGCTGTGGGACCTCACACGTCGATGACACCCTGACCTCCTCATGCCCCGGAGCCCTGGGGTTGAAAGGCGCCATTACCGGTGATACCAACCTTGATCACTTGATTGTGATGCTGTCTGCCCAGCTTCTCCTCTGCAACCTAGAATTCCACACCCAGAGTTCACATGATGTTAGCTTTGGCCAACTTTTTTCCAGCCCACGTGTCCCCATGATGTGCTAGGCTCTGGCCAACATGTGGTGGCTAAGGTGAGATGGTCACACCATCACAAGGAAGAATGACAGGCAGAAAATGCAGGAGCTCAGCACAGGATGAGCACGGGGCTTTGTGACGTGACGGAGTCAAGAGACTTCTTGGAAGAGGGTGTTGATGTTTGAGTAGGAGTTCACCCCAGGGGGAAAGAGAGTCCTGCATAAAGGGAACTGCACCACTGCAGAGTTGCCAGAGTTTCAAATGGCAGGGGCCTGACGCACTCCAAGGTCTCTTCCCAGCGGCAGGCCCATGGGGGGTGGGAGCTGGAGGGGGGCCCCGCCCCACTACTGAGTTGTTCACCAAAGGACAGCGTGGCTGAGAAACCTTCTCTCTTGCTCCTCTTGTTTCTCTAAAATAAAGATATGTCAGATACTGCAGTCAAGAAAGTCTCTGGCACTCAGTAAGTGCTCATTAGAGGCAGTTACGTATTTTTTATAAAATGTAATGAGTACTTACAGCATGTCAGACAATTATCACGGTTGGGTGGGTTCTTTTCCCATTCTCTCCTCTCTTTGATTTTCTCCTTTTCTTCACCCCCCCCCCCACGGAGACAAGTGCTTAGCATAATAATAGACCTGTGCCACCTCAGGAACAGCCTGACCACAAGGGGCAGGTTGGTCCCTCCGGAACTTCTAGCGCTTTCCATGGGGATGGAAAGGGGGGAGGTGACCAAGGTACCAGCCACGAGCCTCCCTTGGTGGTGAGTCACTCACGTGTAGCCACTGAGACCAAGCAACTGAAACGTCATCTTTAATTCCTCTCTGTCTCTCTCATCGGAGACTGCGCTGAATTTGAGCCCAAGGCCCTTGCATGGGGCTCCCCTCCCAGCCCATTTTTATTTTTTATTGTGAGATGGGTTCTTACGAAGTTGCCAAGGTAGAACTTGAACTTATGACCCTCCTGCTTCCGCCTCCCAAGCGCTGGGATTAATTTGATTTAATTTTAATTTTTTAAGTTTTAGCAGCCTCACAAGACAAGTGGTTACCACCTTAGACAGTGGGATTCTAGAGCTAAGCCTGCTCCCTGGGAAAGGAAAACTTTTCCCTTTTCTACCCAAAGGTACAAACCCTTGATGCCTACAGAGGGAGTGGGGCAGAAACCCCAGAAAGACGAGAGGGAAAGAAATCTAAGACGAGAGAAAACTGAGAAGTTCCTGCATGAATGAAGTAATGTCAGGGACATTTTTTTGACACTTACTGGCAGACAAAAAAGCATGCATTCCTCTTGGAGCTTTGTTATAAAAAGACAAACAGGGCTGGGGATTTAGCTCGGCGGCATGAGCATCTGCCTGGCAAGTGCAAGGTCGTGAGTTCGATTCCCCGGCACCAAAAAAATATTTTAAAAAAACACAAACAACCTGACCAAAATATGGGCAAAATACGTGAACAGACACACCGGGAGGAGCAAATGCCAGCGGTAATGCCAGGAGGTAGCCAGGTGTGGGGGCACACATCTGGAATCCCAGCCCGTGGGAGGCTGAGGCAGGAGAATCATTGCGAGTTTGAGCCCAGCTTGGGCTACACAATGAGGTCCTGTCTCACGAAACCAAAAAAAGCAAACAACAACAAGAAAACCCCAGCACCTTAGACGAATCTGGAGCTTGAGTGAACAGTGGTGCGTGGAGACGCGACTCGGCAGGCAGTGCGGGTGCTCAGAGCTCGGAGCAGAGTGCTTTGCTGGGGCGGGGTGGGGTGGCTGGGGGTTGGGCCTAGGCACTGGGAGGGCGCTGGTGGCATCTCGGCCTCTGCCCACTCAATGCAGTAGCTCCGCCCCCATGCTGGGAGCATCTCGGAGGCTCCAGACCCCGGGTTCCAGGCAGGAGGCTCAGTCGGCACGGCTGGGAACCCCCAGGCTGTGCAGTCTTTGCTTCCCAAACCCCATGTGCTGGAAGTGCTCTGCGACAAGCTTAGGGGAGCAGGTGGCCACCCCGACACCAGTGGGACCCCTCCCTCGAGTCCTCGCAGGGGAAAGACTGGCTGCCGCCCAGCAGAGGCCCCTACACCTCCGTGTGTCTCGCAGACCGGATCTAAGGGCCCGCGAAGCCAACACCCGTGGGCTGTTTGCCATAAGTGGGACGCACCTGCATTGTGAAATTGGGCCTAGCGGTTTGTTTTTGTTTTTTGGATTTTTGAGGCAGGAGGTTGGCCAGCAGTTCCAGGTCAGCCTGGGTATGTAGTGAATTCAAGGCCAGCCTGAACTACATAGTGAGACCCGGTCTCTAAAACCCAATAATAATAATAAAATTTGGTCATCGTTGTTATTTCATTATTTTATAATAACCACACAAAACTACATTTTAAATTTTTTGTTGCAGTGTAGATCTAGGTCTTATTATACATCACCCCATAAAACATAACTTAGCAGAATTGCTGGCTTGTTTTATGTTTTTAAATTGTGGTTATGTATTATAAAACTTGCCATTTTAACCGTTTAGCCAGAGCTCTTCTCACCCAGCAAGGCTGAAGCTGGGTCCCGCAAGCTTAGCATCATGGCCTTGGTTCATTGGCACCAGAGTGTGGGTCAGAATGTCCTTCCTTTTTGAGGCTGAGTAATACTCCAGACCCTTCTCTTGGCGGCTATCTGGGGCGCTCCCACCTTTTGGCCATTTGAAAGTAAGGCCACTTATGACTGGAGGTGCAAATATCTGCTCAGTTCCTAATGCCGATTACTTTGAGGGTATGCGGATCACACTGTGACGTCATACAGGCTGCTCCCCGCACTCTGACAGGGACTTGTGTACACCCGGCGGGACTGAGGCTGCCCAGTCCTAGTGGACCGAAAGTAACCATGTGTCAGAAATGAAGCAAAGACGCCACACCAACACGGCACTGTCCTGACCCGAGCTTGTGGGCCGGGAGGGAAAAATGGACCCGACCCAGCTGCACCCCAAGCTGCCACATGGCCCTCGACACGGCTGGCACCTGAGTGCTGCCATTGTGGGGCTGGAGCCCCAAACCATGTCTGGGGTTGAGAGGACAGAGGAGACATCCAGAGAGGTGAGACCGGAGACAGGGAGGAGAGCAGATAGAAGCCAGAGAATCTCCCATTCAGAGGGAGCCCCAGCGGCGGAATTCCAAAGCCCGTGAGGACATTCTATCAGCGTGGTGGACGGCAAGGTCCACTGCAGGAGCCTGACAGCTCTGGAGGACGTGGATTTCATGGGACTGCATAGAAAGTACCATAGGGGCAACTGCGTTCAAAGCACATGGAACAGCATTCAAAATACACTCCTGTAACCCCAGCACTCAGGAGGCTGAGGCAGGAGGATCGCTGCAAGTTCAGGACCAGCCTGGGCTACAAAGTGAGCCCAAGACTACCCTGAAGCAAGACCCTGTCTCAAAAAGATGGAAAAAAAGAAAGAAACTACATGAGACTTCTCTACAAGTATGTATATACAGTGAGAATCAGGTAAAGCAGTACCAGCACATGGTGGTGAGATCAGTATGGAGATTCCTCAAAGAACTAAAACTAGAAATTCCATTCGACCCCGCAATTCCCCGTCACAAAAAAATGTTAAAGCCATCATATTCCAGTGACCCGCGCACACCCATATGTATAGCTGACAGCTCATAATAGCTAAATCTTGGAAGTGTTCTGTATGTCCATCAACATCTGAATGGATAAAAAGAAGTATTTACACAGAGTAGCGGAGTGCTACTCTGCCACAGGGAAGGACACATTTGGGTCATTTGTGGGAAAACGGATGCATTTTGAGAACATAATGTTAAGTGAAATACACCAAACACACAAGCTTGACTATCACAGGGCTTGTTATATGAGAAACGCAAAGTGCAGATAAAGAGCAAAATAAAAAGCATAGCGTAGAATACGGAGATAGGCCTTTCTCAGAAGGGAAGGAGAGAGAGGCTTGGAGGGAGGGGGTGGAAAGGGACCACTCACCACTTCTGGGCCCCAGTGTGCCCTTGGCCACGTAGAAGCCCCCTTCTCAGGTGACCAGGAAGGGACAGGCCCGGAGCCGGGCTGTGGGGCAGGGGCCGGAACGCCAGGCCTGGGCAGGGCCGTCCCCTCCCCACTGACTACCGCCTGCCGCCTTGGTCAGCGTGGCGGGCTCAGCTGCGCCCCCCAAACCCCTAGATTGGGTCGCAGCTTCCTGCTCCTTAGCACGTGACCACGCTTGGAATGGGGCCCCCCAGGGGCCTGGTTAGGAGGACAGGGGCACCTGGGGGGTGACCCCGTGGGGACACAGGACGGTGAGCAGCCAGAGGAGGGCGCCTGCGGAGGCCCAGCCTGTTGACGCCTCGCTCTTGACCTCTGTGGCCTCCAGGGTCACAGGAGAATCCGTGTGGGAGGAGCTGCGTGCAGCCGCTCCCCCTGCGCCGGTGGGGTCCCCTCCTCTGCTCTGCGGCGGCCCCACCGCCCCAGCCTGTGACCCCACACGACACAGATATGCTGCACGTGTTCCCGGGGGCAGAGTCCGGGCCTGGTTGTAGCGGGACGGTGTCACCGGCTGGGCAGCGCCCTTGCCAGCTCCCAGCTGGGCAGCTGGAGGTCCGTGTGGCAGCCCTGTGACCCCGTCTCGTCCCGACGCATCCATGTCTGATTTTTTCTTTCTCCTAGTAGGGGCCACGCCCGCGGCCTTCACTCAGCACGGTTTCACTGCTTTATTTTAAGACAGGTCTCACTAAGTCACTAAGCTACAAAGACTGGGCTCCAGCTTGCGATCCTCCTGCCTCAGCCTCCCTGAGTGCTGGGGTGACAGGCCTGTGTCACCACCCCTGGTTTTTCTCTGACTCCTCTAAGAACCCTCTGATGACCCTGAGACCCCCTGGACAGTCGACCCCCTTCGCTTACATCTACGAGGAGCGGTCACCACGTAAGAAGCCCCATTCTCAGGCTGGCTTTGAACTCATTATGTAGCCCAGGCTGACCTCGAATGTGCCGTGATCCTCCTGCCTCAGCCTACGAAGTGCTGGGGTCACAGGTGTGCGCCACCACTCCCGACTAAAACTGCAGGGACAGGGGTGACAGAGCAGTGACTGACGGGAGACTACGCAGGAGCGGTGGATCCATCGTCTGCTTCATCAGACGCCGAGGGGCCCACGCGCATGCGCCCAGGCTGCAGGGACTGGGTGGGGGTGATGCGTGCCCCGGGGCGGGTATTACCCCATACTGCCCGCCATATATTCGTTAATGATCCACCGGCCCTTATCCGCGCTCCCGCCCGCATTCCATGCAGTGGGGCAGACGCTTCTGGAGGCCGAGGGACGCCAGGCTCTGAGGAACCCGAAGCCAAGCGACGCGGGTCCTGGCCCTCGAGGAGTCCTTGGCCAAGTGTGGGAGCCGACAGGTGAGTGGGCCGCCCGTTCCCGGGGGTCCTGTGGGGGCAATCAGGGAAAGCTCCCTGAAGGCGGGGTCTGGGGCAACGCCTTCCCCAGTGCTGACTGATGTCAGTATTAGTTATGGTATGACAGTATTAATAACCGCCGATGTCTGGCCAGCACTGACCACGGGATGCTGTGTCACCATGGTCACCATGCCCAGGGCCCTGCTTTATTTCTCACTTTTTCCCCTCGGTGGTACGTTTTTGGTGTCTCTCCATGGTATTGTGGTTTACTGCTTCTAGCATGCCGGAGGGGACCCCACTGCTGTCTGTTTATCTCTTCCCCACATAACAGAGCCCAGGGGGCCCCCACATCCCAACTGCCAGCCACAAAGCGGCCCAGGGTGTCCTCTTGTCAGCTGCCCCCAGCTCTCTGTGGAGCCCCTCAGACACCGTCAGGCTGGGTCCCTGGGGAAAGCATCCCATCATTTACAGCAGGTCTGGAAGCCTTGGGGACACTGGGCAGGCAGAGGCCTCGGGGGCAATGTCACCTGTTGCCGAGAGCCCAGAGTCCAGGGGCAGGGACTCCTCCCAGGGCAGGGCCACTAGCGGCCGGCTGGGTAATAAATACTTGGCTGCTGTGGTTTCTTATTCATTTTCCACCTGAGAAGGAAAATGGGGAGAGGCCTGGCCACGCCCGCACCACTGTCCCTGGGCGGACTCCTGGACCCCGCTGTAGCCCTTGCAGGCATGAGGAAGTGGGATCAGGGTGTCTGCTGTGTCGAGACTGTCAAGGGGAAAGAGCTAGAACACCACGGCAAGGGTGAGGTGTACATGGGACACATAGGCAGTGAGCGTGGACTCTGGCCTGGGGGTAAGAGATCAAAGATGCTTGATGCAGGAGCTGGAGAGGTCCCCAGGACTAAGTAAGAAGAGTCCCCATGTCAGGTGTCACCCCGTTTCCACTAACACAAGAAACCCCACGGAATAGTCCTCAGCTCTGAAAGCGCTGTGGTAAAGGTGTGAATGGTCAGTGGCTTTGCCACTCTGTGCTGGAGCGACTAGGGCCTCTTCTAGGGTGAAAGCGACCATGGGCAATAGGCGGCGGCAAGGCAGTGGCTGTGACAGCAGGAAGTGATTGACAGGCACAGGCAGGGGCCTGGCATGGCTGGAGGACGACTGCTTGCAGATCCCTGGTGTGAATACATGGTCGGTGTTTCTGGAAGGGTACACAGCAAAGGGTTGCTGGGGGAACACACCTGGGAGGGGGAGAGGAGGAGGAGGGGAAAGTTTCCACCTCGTGTAATCAAAGTCGCCTTAATTAAACAAAAAGAGAAAGAATGCTTCAAGCCGAGCATGGGGTTGCACACCTGTGATCCCAACACTCTGGGAAGCTGAGGCAGGAGGTTCTCAAGCTCAAGCCCAGCATAGACAATTTAGCAACTGAGCAAAAACTTGCCTTAAAATTAAAAAAAAAATTTTTTTTAAGATTATGCCTGTAGCTCAGTGCAAAGGCCCTGAGTTTAATCACCAGTACTGAAAAAAAACTTCAAAGATAGGCCTCTCTCCCTCCATATGATAAGGTAGCTACGGTTGTGTTAGAAAGTGCCAGACGCACATGAAAGCCAGCAGAAGGAAAGTCTCTGGCCTCCTACAGGCCCCGGAGGAAATTCTCAAAGGGTGCATTTATTTCCCCCATTTAACAGATACTTTCCGAGCACTTACTGTGGGCAAGGAACTGGCCTAGTTGCCAGGGACAGAACAGAAAATGCTATCCTGTAGTCCAGAGGAGCCAGGAAATCCCTAACAAACAGTACACATATCTGTAGGAGGTTAAAAATACTGTGGGGAAACTGAGTCAGAAGAGGGCGTGCAGAGGAGCGGCAGCCTGGGGGATGGCTGAGGTACTAAGCTTTCCCTGTGAAAGTCGCTTTCGAACAAAGACCTAAACAGGCGTGCGGGAGGAGGCTGGGAGGAGGCGCGCGCCAGGCAGAGGAACAGCACGTTCAAAGGCCCTGGGACGGGAATATGTGCGCTGCATCTGGGGGGCAGCTGGGGCCAGTGTGCATGGAATGAGGAGTCGCTGGGAGACAAAGTCAAAGAAGGGACAAAGGGGCACGTCCTGCAGGGCCTTGTTCAGGACGGCTCTGAGCAGCAGGCATGGAAGCTGACGGGTTCAGACAGGGTTTCTGCGACTGGCTTGTGGGAACAGAGATGGTGTCTTAGTCCCTTATCTGCTGCCATGACAGAAGACCACGGGGGGGGGGTGTGAATGAAAAGCTGGTCACGGGAAAGCCGGTACTACGGGGACTGCGGCTGGTGAAAGCCTCCCACCTAGACCACCACACAACACAGGAGACCGCGCGGGACTCCGAGCGGGCAGACAGGAGCAAGAACTGGGTTTAATACTACATCAGTTCCCGCGATAACTAGCCCGCTCTCGCGAGAACTGCATTCATCACGGAGGGCGGAGCTCCGATGATTTAATTATCTCTTTTTAAGAGGGTCACAAGTTGAAACCCAGCCTGGGCAACTCAGCGACTTAGCGAGACCCTAGCTCAAACTAGATGGGGGAGTGGGGATGGGAATGTGGCTCAATGTTGAAGACCCTTAGTTCAACCCCCC